>CM061920.1:24606886-24817874 GCA_031002005.1 Vandiemenella viatica | reverse complement strand
TGACAAATTGATTTGGTTTGAGCACTAAAACAAACATTATGATTTGTAATTTTATTGAAGTTACTAATCACTAAATGAAGATTCTGTTAGAGAAAATAACATTTCCAAACACTTCTGCTTCCGTTTCTTTTAAAAGCAAATATAATATCTTCTGTTTCCGCTTCCGTAATGTCAGTTGCTTTACATACCCATTAGAAAGAAAGAAATTTTTTGAATGATATTCATAAAAAATTACTTTTTCTCTTTACTAGTGCCTATATACAAACTTAGTTACTGATCGGAATGGCTATTAATGGGAAACTTGTTACAGTTTCTTCGTAGGTTATAAACGGAAAAGAACTTTTTACAAATGAATCCGAAAAAAAATTGCAGAATTACATAGAACTATATACACAGCTAGATATGTAATTTTTTTGGCTTTGTTAACGTGTAAGGTTTTTTTTTATTTAACTTAGAAGTATTTATCATAATGCCTCCGCCTGTATTCCATCAGAGTACCCAATAAATGTCAGCGTACGGCAATTTCATTGAAAGAAGGGCAGCAATTGATTGACCATATTTCCTGGAAACTTTTGTAATAATTTCAGATTCACTATGAAATGTAATTTTAAAATATGCAAAGTAATATTAATCCATTCCACAATCAGTGAGGATAGTAGAGAATAGTTGGTGATTTATACACAGTATGGTAATATATAAATCAAACCAATCCACCAAACCCCCGTTTACTACAATGTTTGTTGTTACTTTACGCCTCATTAACGTCTCGGTTATTAGAGGCGGGAAAGTACCAGGGACAAGGAACGGGAAGGAATTCGACTATGGCCTTTTAAAGGAGCCATACCGCCATTCGCCTAGAGTGATCTGGGGAAATCATGGAAGACCCAAATCCGGTTGGCCGGATGGGAATTCGAACCTGCGCCCTCCCGAAAGCAAGGCCGCGTTCTGTTGTTAAAATGAAACCGTTTAAATTGTCGCTTTTTAAGATGGTATATGACCTACGGTTATGGAAACGCACACACTTAGACTTTTGAATGCTGTTAAATACTTTAAAGCCGATTTGTTTATATGAATGCACTGCAAGAGTTTAAAACTCTAGTTTGAAATCAAGAAAGACAGCCTTGGATTTTTAGTTGCTTTTCAGTAATAGCTGTATACTTTGTATGCGTATTATTATTCAATATTACATCGTTAGCTATTATTTCATTGTTAGTACATTGCGTAACCTAGTGTCGGCTAGACGCTGTCGTTATTGCGTCCACAGAAGTCAGAAATTTTGTGAGATACTATGACGATAACGTAGAGTAGTAATATACCATAGATCTGTTTTAAATCCCACTGGGGTGATGAAAAAAATGTTAATAGTCATGCAACTTCCAATATTACAACCGATATGACATACTACTTGATAGTACCCTGCTGATGCGTTTTCGTCAGCTGCCTGCAGAGACCACCTGTGAGGCCAGGCCGCACCTGTAGCTCGGCGGTGGTGGCGCTTGGCACCCGTCCAGCGACAACTTGTTGAGCTAACTGCGGCGTATCAAGTGGACGACGCCATTGTGACAGATCCGGCACTTGTTGCGTCGCAGCCGCTTATTGGAAACGTCCCACAATGGAGCCCATCAGCCGGCTGCAGCCCACTGGGCCGAACTGAGCTGCTTAAAGCAAGCCTAAACTCAAGGATTAATAGCTCATCGTCTCTGTTGCTATCTAACTACCCAAATACTACACTTCTTCTTTGGGTTCTCCCTCTTTCGGTTCCGCAGACAAAAGGCAAGAAACTAAATCCTTGTAATTTCACCGAGCTGGGAAGGTGCGCGATAACACTCAGGGTTCAGATTTCGGTTTTCTATGGTTTCCCCGAATCACTCTACGTGGTTCCTTCCAAAGTCCATGATCAAATTCTTCGCTTTCCTTAGACCAAATCCTTCACCGCTTCTACTGATGTCAAGGAGGATTAAGGTCCTAAGCACAAAACCTTATAATTATTGTAATTAAAAAATCCGCAATTCCGCAGACTTTGAATCGATTATTATTAAATTTCGCAGGAAGATATATCCTGCTGACTATATTTCTTCTTAGGGCTTCACGCCTCATCGACGTCGAGGTAATTATAGGCGGGAGAGAATTGTGCACAAGGATTAGGATTGAGAAGGAATTAGGCAATGGCCTTTTGCAGGAACAATCTCAGCAGCAACAATCTCAAAGCAATTTTGAGTGATTATGGGAAACCACCAAAAACTTGAACCCATGTCTTCCCGAATGCCTGGCGCTATCATTACCGCTCACCTACGAAGCACGGTCTATTAATTGGAAGAAAAAATAAAAACAAAAATATTTAAGGTATCTGCAATCCCCCCCCCCCCACCCCACCACACACACATAAACAATAAAGAGAGTGTATATTTCTCTTACCCTACTGAGTGTGGTTATAAAAATGCAGTCGATGTTGTTTTTTAGTATTTCTATTTAGTTTTTTATTTCACGTGATATGAGCTTCAATAGTTGCTAAAACTGTTTTGCCCCTTTAATTTTCTTACCATATGACTGAATACTCTGAGAAAATTCGAGATAAAGATGTTCTGTTACCAGCAAACAGCCTCGTGATTGCACCTTCTTAGCATCTTTTTTATGAAACTTTGAAGGAAGATTTGTTTTATGGACCCCAAAGCAGATTGGCAGGAAAACAACTAGGAAGAATTTTTCTGGTACTTCTCTATGTATGTTACCATAAGGAGATTCTTGTTTTTTCGTTTTAGCCTGCCCCATTGGTCGATGAATCATAGAACAGGAGTTAAAAAGTAATCAATTATGTTTCAGTATTTTTTGTGTGCATTTTGCGATTTATGAGCTATTGAAGTCCTTGAATCTAATTTTTTCAACCATGCTACTCAAAAGTCTTAAAACACTCTAGATCTAGCGTTGTGGGTGTTCGGTAACGCTGGTTCGATTACCGGTCCTGATATCCAGATTTCGGTTTTCCATGGCTTCCTGAAATCGATTCAGGCGAATGATGGAATGGTTTCTTCAAACCGCCATGGGTGAATTCCTTCCCGTTTCTTGCCCCCAGTCCTTTCCCACCTCTAATGAAGTCGATGTGGACGAGGCGTAAAACCGTACAGGTAAAACTAGCATCCCATGCACAATGTTAGTTTATTTATATTAGTTTCCAAGCTTGGTGGTTACAGCGTCAACTTTGAAAATTAGGTGGGATTTGTTCGAATCCCGATCCATCCAAGAATTTTTTTGGGAACGCAATTGCAAATTGACCGCTGGCAAAGGTCCCCTTCGTCCATATAAAGCATGCTAGGAGTCTCTGTAGTTCTGATTTAGCGACGACAGAGGAGCAATACGCGGAAACTTTAAATTGAGGCAACAAGTCCTCGTAATTTATTTATTGAAACCGATAAATACATGCACATTCAACCGTCGCTTTACCTCTCAAGAAAAAGTACCTAAATATGTGATTAAGTCTTTCGTTGGGTTGTTGACATTAAAGACTCAGCGAAGTATATGCAGCCAATAGAGTTTATCAATGTGAACGTATTTGCAATACCTTATAACGGACCTCGGACGCAGTCTTGATTGAAATTTTATTTTAAGAATTATGTGTGGTAGGCTGAGAGATGATTAAATAGGTTTTTGTATATTTTTCTTGTAATTTACTGTGATTTTGTGTAAATTGCGAGGTCCTCCTTATACATTATTTAGACTGTGACAAGAAAGATTGATAGCCCGCTTTACTGGCACTTGGCCCTAATATGCCTTTTTGCGGTAGTTGCTATCACCTCGCCGTTTGTATGAATATAAAGTAACTTTTATTACAAAACCCTCAATCATCTCTCAAATTACGCAACGGATATTCTAATGCTATGTAAATGACTTTCGCCTCACTTTTACTATAATTCACAATTTATTACACTCAAAAATTCACACAAGATACAATACTTTCACTGAAACAATACTCTGTACATATTTGCATCACGTAGCCGAAATCAGTTTCTCCACATGTTCACCCTATGCTAGCCAAAAACAGTCTCTCTCGCCATATTGGCTTGTTCCTTCCGCGCCAACACAACCATACCGTACTGCCAACTCTCGCAACATGAAATTACTAAACTAACTTATAATTACCCCGTTTTACACAAACTACTATGCTGGAAGACCTATACTATAAATAAAACATAAATTTATTTACAATCAATTTATAATTTAATAAAATAACTCAGTAATGACTGGTGAGTGGGGACCTCACAAAATGAACATTGTTTTTGGAGGTAAATTATGCAAATGCTACGTGATATGTTCAAAAACAATATTATTCACAAAACATTGATTAAAAGTTTAAATTTTAAGTATTAATGTGAGCCACTATGTTTGGAGGACAATTTCCGTCAGTTTGGACTGATTTATGTGAATAATTTTGTGTGTAAATATCTTTAATTTTCATTTCTGTGCATTTAATAATGATTGTGAATGATTTTGTATTAAATTTGATTGTTTTTAATGTGATTTTAATTGTTCAGCTATTGTTAGAATTCAAGAAACATCTTTGAATTATTCTGGAATTTTCTGTCATGCCAATTTAAGCGATCGGCAGAAACGAGTTAAGTAGTTGAGTTTTAGTTTTGAAAATTTTAGTCGCTGGAGCATTTATTTACGTTTGTCCGTAATATCTTTGTTAGGGGTTCGATGCCTTGAAGTAAAATAAACAAACTGGAAATTGACTCTTCGACTAATTATTTCATTTCAACGAGATACTTATCAACTTATTTGAATAAAATATTTTGGTTTAGAATGCAACCTCAATTTTTTTTTTTTTCGGTACCGTAATTGATGTAAAATATTGTTTTATGGGAACTAAATAATCTCCACTACTGTTGAATCCCGAAGGATCCCTCTACCAGAGCGACTTTCGTGTGCGGCGGGTTGCGTCTCTCACGCGTAGGCGCTGCGGTGTGGTAAACTTTGTCCCGGTCACTCATGGACCCACTTTTAACTTAAAACACACAGTGTGTTTTAACGTAAAATGTCATCCAGGAAATATCGAGAGCGAAGATTAAAAGGTTGAATCCACAGCACAGTGTCATATAGACCGCACTGATTAATAGACCTATGGGCTGTATTCCATTAGATATACACTACAGCAACATGTCTCTTTTTATTTATCCTAATCCCCTTCAAACTCAACAGAAATTTTTAAAATTTTTGCAGACCAAAACCTAGGTTCCGTGGTTCGAATTTCCCGCTATAATATCCCCTCTATTCTGTATGATTTTTGGTTTAAATTCGGGCAGCTACGACAGGGGCGGAATGCGCAGCCAATAAAAACCATATCAGTAGACGTGTTGGTGCACAATTCCAACTACCAAATTGTTCACGACTGTCCTGGATTAAATCCCTAATCTTTCCGCATTGCTTATAGAGTGAGGGCATACGGCACTTGCTTGTGATTCGTTTGTAAGGGAACCAATAAATCCTTCTAATATCTCGTAGTTGTGAAGTGAAAGTAGCTCACTTCTGGAAGGCAGTAGCACGGCAGCGAGAGCGCAGCATTAAGCCGACACTTGATACGGTGTCAGCATTTACTGCCGATTGCACTTGCACGTGGGCTCGTAAGTATAACTTTGCATCCCATTTCGGCAAATTAGTTTAAATTCAAGACACCAGGAGTAGGAGCTAACAGTTATTGCAAGTAGTGGAAGCTACGTTCTGTGTTGCGTGTTCATGAGTGTGAAATATACTGTAATAAACCGGAACTTTACTTCTAGCTCCTGTTTTCATTACACAAAACCTTCTAATCCGTATTAGACCAAGAACACTCAGGTCAAGAAGAACTCGTAGCAGCCTAAATTAAATATACCGGGTGAGTTTTTTATCTTGAGACAACTAAATATCTCGAAAACTACAAATCCGATCAAAAAAAGTGGGTAATAAAAATTGTTCGTCTCGACGGGGGACATCCGATGATACCAAATTTGACTCCCCACCCCCACCCCCTAGGGGTGGGGGAAGGGGGAGAAAAAAAACTTAAATAGGAACCCCCATTTTTTATTGCAGATTCTGATTCCCCGGAAAAAACTACCCCTATTTCACCCCCAATTCGAGTCATTTTGGTCGATAGATGGCGCTGCAATCGACAAAAATCAAAATAAGCAAAAATTCATTTAAAAATGAGGATATCTCGTGAAATACACATCAGATCAGCAAAATACAAGTTAATGTGATTGATATTTTTCAAAAACTATTCAATAACACCACCCACCTCCAAACTTGAGGGATGGGAATGGACATTATTTCAAAATGCACTGATGCAAATTCTTTAGCAGATAGCGAAAGTCAAACATTACTTTTTGCGTTACCCAGGAACAACGACGTGGACGTAGTAATTTTCTGTTCCCTTTGGGGTGCTAGATTTAGGTGAGTCCCCTCGCCTCTCACCATCGGGGTGCTTGTTTTTGGTGAGTCCCCTCGCCTCTCACCATCGGGGTGCTTGTTTTTGGTGAGTCCCCTCGCCTCTCACCATCGGGGTGCTTGTTTTTGGTGAGTCCCCTCGCCTCTCACCATCGGGGTGCTTGTTTTTGGTGAGTCCCCTCGCCTCTCACCATCGGGGTGCTTGTTTTTGGTGAGTCCCCTCGCCTCTCACCATCGGGGTGCTTGTTTTTGGTGAGTCCCCTCGCCTCTCACGTGTTTGTTTCTAACAACAATTCTAAAGCAAGTGCTCGAAAATATCACCACCGACATCGATGCATTTATTTACCCGCTCTTGGAATGATTCGACGCAACTAAGAAGCATATCCGGCGTGATTTTTTGACAAGCGTTGGTAATTCGTTCAATCATGTTTTCAGGCGTTGTTGGCACTTCACTGTAAACTTCATTCTTCAAGTATCCCCATAAAAAAAAATCAGGCGAAGTGAGATCTGGTGATCTTGCAGGCCACGGCACTGGACCTCCTCTTCCGATCCATCGACGATTGTACAGACGATCTAACACTTCCCGCGATCTTACAGCAAAATGTGCTGGACAACCGTCATGTTGAAACCACATTGTTTGTCGCACGTCTAAGGGTACGTCTTCAAGCAATGTTGGCAGTACGTCCTCTAAGAGTTGTTGATATTTCTCCCCATTGAAATGTCCATGGATAAAATGTGGACCAATAAGTTTGTCCCCAATTATCCCACACCAAACATTTACATTCCACGGACGCTGATGTTCAACTTGGCGTAACCAATGCGGGTTTTCCACACTCCAATAATGCATGTTGTGTCGATTAATGGTGCCGTGGTTAGTAAAAGTGGATTCATCCGAAAACAGTACTCGAGCAAAGAAATGGGGTTCTTCTTGTATTTTCTGTAGCGACCATCGGCAAAATGTCAATCGATTATCGAAATCATTGCCGTGAAGTTCTTGATGCAACGAAACATGGAACGGATGGTATTTTCTACGATGCAAAATCTGACAAACACTTCCCTCCTGAGTGAACTGTTGGATAATACGGTAAAAAGAAGCGCGCGATCGAGGCTGGTCTGGAAAACGATGAGCATAAAGATCAACAGCATTATCGATATTCTTGCGACATTCTCCATAAATGTAGACCATTTCAATTTTTTCTTGCAACGTTATAGCCTGCATTCTCATTGACACGTGCAACAGAACGAAGTAAATAAATCAGAGATGTTATGAACGCTATGAAAGTACATCAAGTAATGAGAAAACTCTGAGAAATGAGCGACGATGTGAACGCAATGGAAGTACATCAAGTAATGAGAAAACTCTGAGAAATGCAGCGCCATCTATCGACCAAAATGACTCGAATTGGGGGTCAAATAGGGGTAGTTTTTTCCGGGGAATCAGAATCTGCAATAAAAAATGGGGGTTCCTATTTAAGTTTTTTTTCTCCCCCTTCCCCCACCCCTAGGGGGTGGGGGTGGGGAGTCAAATTTGGTATCATCGGATGTCCCCCGTCGAGACGAACAATTTTTATTACCCACTTTTTTTGATCGGATTTGTAGTTTTCGAGATATTTAGTTGTCTCAAGATAAAAAACTCACCCGGTATAACGTTTTTAGCAGACTTTGGTTGCCTTCAGTAGCAGTTTGGTAATCCTGCGCTATTTAAAGATTACCTGGTGTCAGAGACAAAAAATCGTCATCCTGATGAAGAAACGTCAGGAAGAAGTCACTTTCAAGCATGTTAGTGATACCATGCTCGGTCGACAATCAATCAATAACCACTCAGCCACCCAACGAAATCTGGTGCCATCTGCCAGACTCAAACCCTGCACCACAGAGTTCCACTACGTGTACTTCGGACGAGGGCATTGGAAGAATATGCCTGAATGGGCAGGTACCAGGTTTCACCCTCTCTGCCTCCACAAAACAAACAAATAAACTAAACACACATACAGTATCATATTCGTCCAGATGTCAAACTAAATCTGTCCGTTCTCATGGCCTGCGAATTCAGTATATTTGATCTTGAAGATTTTCTCTGACAGCAAGAATCACTTTTCGAGTAGTCTTTTGAAAGAAAAAAAACCTTAAATAATTAAAAAAAATGCTTGTAAGTACATTCCTTTGGAAACGGCTGCGTCCGGCTGAAATAAAAAGTAACGCAAGTGCATCCCCGTCTGTGGGCAATCTACATACGAAAAAATATCCTGCAACTCATGATTGATACAATTGCCTCAATACTTCCCGAATAATACAACAGAATAAATGACGTTACATTTTGCTTGATGAATAAGTCACCAAATTTATAAAATGCAAACTTATTTAAGGGTACTGTTCCCTTACAACAACTACCAATTTTTGTTTACATGAATGTTTGGGATTAAACAAAAATTAATATGAAAAGATCTCCATCGTTTGCAATGGATAGTTTTTAAATTATGACGGTACGACATTGCTAATTTGCAAGTAAACGTATAAAAATCTGACTTTACCCATTTCTTTTTCTTTCATCTTCATATCCACAACACGAAACAGCACACTTTGTAGAGTACCCTGGACATATATTATCGCACTACACCTTGCACCATTTATTGGTGAGAGCTGTAAATGTCCGCTAAGAAAAATTTGTATTCATGATAAGAGCTAGGCGCCAGGAATTACTTCCACATGAAATTAATAAATGTTTTCCCTGCAATAATTATTTTAATAATAACAATGCAAGTAGCTAATTACATCCATTAAGCATTGGAAATTGGAGATTTCAAATAATGAAAACGGCAATCTACCATTAATTAGGCCTACATTATACACTCCTGGAAATTGAAATAAGAACACCGTGAATTCATTGTCCCAGGAATGGGAAACTTTATATACACATTCCTGGGGTCAGATACAACACATGATCACACAGACAGAACCATAGGCACATAGACACAGGCAACAGAGCATGCACAATGTCGGCACTAGTACCGTGTATATCCTCCTTTCGCAGCAATGCAGGCTGCAATTCTCCCATGGAGACGATCGTAGAGGTGCTGGATGTAGTCCTGTGGAACGGCATGCTAAGCCATTTCCACCTGGCGCCTCAGCTGGACCAGCGTTCGTGCTGGACGTGCAGACCGCGTGAGACGACGTTTCATCCAGTCTCAAACATGCTCAATGGGGGACAGACCCGGAGATCTCGCTGGCCAGGGTAGTTGACTTACACCTTCTAGAGCACGTTGGGTGGCACGGGATACATGTGGACGTGCATTGTCCTGTTGGAACAGCATGTTCCCTTGCCAGTCTGGGAATGGTAGAACGAGGGGTTCGATGACGGTTTGAATGTACCGTGCACTGTTCAGTGTCCCCTCGACGATCACCAGAGGTGTACGGCCAGTGTAGGAGATCGCTCCCCACACCATAATTCCGGGTGTTGGCCCTGTGTGCCTCGGTCGTATGCAGTCCTGCTTGTGGCGTTCACCTGCACGGCGCCAAACACGCATACGACCATCATTGGCACCAAGGCAGAAGCGACTCTCATCACTGAAGACGTCACGTCTCCATTCGCCCCTCCATACACGCCTGTCGCGACACCACTGGAGGCGGGCTGCACGATGTTGGAGCGTGAGCGGAAGACGACTTAACGGTGCGCGGGACCGTAGCCCAGCTTCATGGAGACGGTTGCGAATGGTCCTCTCTGATACCCCAGGAGCAACAGTGTCCCTAATTTGCCGGGAAGTGGCGGTGCGGTCCCTTACGGCACTGCGTAGGATGCGACGGTCTTGGCGTGCGTCCGTGCATCGCTGCTGTCCGCACCCAGGTCGACGGGCACGTGCACCTTCCGCCGACCACTGGCGACAACATCGATGTACTGTGAAGACCTCGCGCCCCACATGTTGAGCAATTCGGCGGTACGTCCACCCGGCCTCCCGCATGCCCACTATACGCCCTCGCTCAAAGTCCGTCAACTGCACATACGGTTCACGTACACGCTGTCGCGGCATGCTACCAGTGTTAAAGACTGAGATGGATCTCCGTATGCCACGGCAAACTGGCTGACACTGACTGCGGCGGTGCCCAACCGCTGCGCAGCTAGCGCCCTTCGACGGCCAACACTGCTGTTCCTGGTGTGTCCGCTGTGCCGTGCGTTTGATCATTGCTTGTACAGCCCTCTCGTAGTGTCCGGAGCAAGTATGGTGGGTCTTACACACCGGCGTCAATGTGTTCTTATTTCAATTTCCAGGAGTGTATTTTATTATGTGAAAAGAAAAGTTACTTTATGCACAAAATTGTTATGATAATGACATTGGAACCAATGCAAAAAAAGAAGAAAGAAATTAAATATACAAGTTGGACACAAAGCAGAGGGATAGCAGACAATTTACAATGATAATTTAGCTCAGTTCAGAGAATGAGAACCTCTTTATCTCGATGAAGGCCGTTACTGGGCTTTGTAATACTGTTTTGGGGTCTCGACAGTTTCAAACAAAGATTTGCGGTAGCAGATATTTGAAAATATTACCATTGATGTGGTCCTTGGCGATGAAGGAGGCTTGAAGGAGACCACCACAAGAGATCTTCACACCAGATCACGAATTACCGGATGGTAGTTACCACCAGGCACGTTACTTAGTAACTCATGTGTGTGTGAGATCGCACTGATACACTGATGCAGTCTCGGCAACACACAAAGCAGAGCGACACAAATCTGCACACGCCATAATCAGCCCGTAGCTATGGAGGACTGTCTTAGCCGCCACGAGGGTCGAACCTCTGTCGACCCGCTCAGAAGCTCCCTCCTTCACACAAGCACCCGACGCGACGGTGTCTCGGAGCAAAGGTCCTCGCATCCCACGTTGTATGGAAAGCAGAGAAATCATATTAGTCCGCGTGAAACCACACAGGGGCTGTGATTGGCTCAAACACACACACACACACACACCCTCTTCGGCACTACTTTTGTCCATCTTTGTCACGGAACATGTTCCTCTCTCTCGCCTAATGGAAAATTTCAGGCGCGACACCTGTCTCTTTAAACCCCATCCAGTAAACACATTCCGAGCCGCGCTACCTGAGGTACCGTTACGGCCTAGTGCTGTCCGACACGAAGCACCTTGGTAGGAATATTCGCTTGCAAAAATGAAGCATCCGAAATTCTGCAACTTTACTTAACAACACTCACCAGTTTTCATACACACAACAGTAGATACCTGCATCCCACCTCATGGGTTCAGCTGGTTACGGCAGTGTTATGGTGTTATGGTGTCCGGCGCTGATACGCTGACAAGATCGAGTCCTGATGGTGGAAGAAATTTTTATCACCAGTACCTAGCCGGCAGGGTAGGAGAGTGGGTGGTGCGCAGTTCGTAATCTCCAGATCGTGCTCCAGAGTGCAGGGTTAATCCCTTACCGAATACGGGGACTGATACGGCACATTACAATTTCCTATTTGTGAAACTCATATTTGAGCATATATTTCGAAACTGCACTTTGGGACAGATATGGTACACGGTCAAGAAGAGCTGTGCAAATAGAATATGCCATCTGTTTAGTGATTAAGGAATTACGCAGAATGAATCTTTGCTTTGCACAGTGAGCAGTTTACATCCAAGTTCGATCATACAAACAGTTTATTTGATACAATAAATACTTGATTTCAGTATTTATATAATTTATAGTAGGAAAAGGATATTGCGGACGATTATGAAGAGGTAAGTTGATATATTTGTCCATTAGAATACATATAATACTGAAAAAAAGGTTTGTGGCAGATACGGAACACTATTCAGTCTAGCTTGCGTGAACAGCTGGCTGCTATGGAGAAGAAGAAATACGAACTAAATGCCCCTAAATGATTTCAAGGTAGCAGTAGCAGATGCCCTCTGTAAAACAAGGAAACCCTTTAGTGTTCCCGCGTAGGGATTGCCACCAGTTATTATTCATCTCTATTATCATAATTTTGTGTATAAAAATATTTTACTCAATCTTGCCTGGGCGCCGTGGAAGGAGACCTTCCAGAATTTTCAATAAACATTTAGAAATATAATTATTTGCTTTTTTAATTATAAGGTAATTTACATTAATTTTGAGATACTGACACTTATATTTATTGATATTAAAACACAAGGAAAGGTGATTTGAATTAACAAACACACATATCAAGAAAATCAACATTTACATAATACGAAAAAAAAGATTAAATAACTCAAAACAAATTCAGAGAGCACAAGTCTTTGAGGTTTTCGCTTTCGGGTACAATGCACCACATTCTGGCTCAGTTTTACATAAAAGTTATGTAATTACCATATTGTTGATGTTTATGTGGAAGTCAGGGCTGTCAGATCTACTGAAATTTCTATGCTCAACACACAAAAAACAAATTTAATCGTCTCATTGTATTAACACTGGACGAACACTTGCTTTGGCACACATTCAATGATTATCCTTTTCGAATGGCGTCTCAGTGGTCCAGCTGTAATCGTCTCTTCAAAGCGAGGGGTTTCACATGGAAACAAACAACAAAACTTGTCAGAGCTTATCATCAATTAATAGTGTTATCATTCCATGCACGCACGCATACAACCGCCCTGTCGATCCCCTCTCAGTCAGGTACCGCTGACCCTTTCTTTGTTCCAAGCACACCTGCAAGAGGCCACAAGGAAAGCGTGGCCTTGCAGCTTTCTCCCCGCGCATACCTCACAACGACGCACCTAACAGCTTCCAGTAGGCAGGCGAAACAAAATTGTCCATGTGGCGCTCAGTTATGCCTTACCAAACAGATATGAAGCGTCCCGAAAGAGAACCACGTCATTACCCCCACTGTTAGTTGTTACGAAGTTGCGGAACACACTTTGTAAAACACTCATTCACATTGTCTCCTGTATTATCCAGTCATTATGTTAGTTTATTAATAAATATGAAGCGTCTCAATTAGAGACCGCTTCACCCTTAACCTAAAACGCTGTAGACCAAGCAATGAAATCCAAAAACAGCGGAAAGTAAGAAGAAGAGAGGTCCTGCGGAAGATCTTCCGCAGCGCCGGGTACGACAGGATGGGATAGATCACACGCCCACATGGCTGGAAAACCGTGGTCGATGCAACTATCCAAACTGCAAAGGAAAATCCTATATACCATATCTGAAGTGCAGTGCAACATTGTGCTCTAACAAGGAGAGAAACTGCTTCATCAAGTTCCATGACGAACAGAATAAATGGAAAATGAATTAGTGTTATTTCTCATAAAAGTGTACTGTAATGAATAGAAATTATTTTATAAACTCTATTCTGCTAATATATGTCTTGTTATATTTTTTTTTCCAAATATTACATCTTACATTTCTAAACTGGTATCACAAGATGTTAGCCATTATTGGATGCTGTCCTATATAAGGCACAAACCCTTAAATCAAAAATAATTCCCCCCACATAAGATTTATTTTTATGTATTTTTCATGAAATCGTGACATTGAACTTGTGATATTTGTTCACAAAAAAAAAAACAAAAAAAAAAAAAATCCTGCAGAAAAGGGTTAAATCCAAAACCTCTCCGCATTGCGTATGGAGTGAGGACAGTCGATGGTGATTCGCCCACCGGATGGAGCTGTTAAGCTTGAAGATCCCCGTTGTTATTTTCGTCCTGGACGGGTCGGAACCGGGTTTCACCCTTTTCCTTCTTTCATCTCTCATCCAGTCTACACTGAGTGGTATACTATCGCAGTTATCAACAGTTACGAACTCTGCCCCAGTGGGGAAGGCAACGAGAAACCACCGCAACTCATCATCCCAGTCGTTGCCATGGAGGCACAAGCATCCTTCATGGCAACCGCATACGCTAAGACACTGGCAAGGCGTTCATAAAAAACAAAATACGCAAAGAAATCAAACTCAGATTTCTGCCTATACAACAAGGCATAGTCCGCTTCATACGGAAAATTCAACCAATCCTGCACACTGCATACGAAAACTAGCCGTACCTTATATAGCGAAAGCGACGTCCTGAAGTACGGTTACGCAGGTGGAGTTACCTGATGTGGGTAGAAGCCATCCTCCCAGCCCGCTGCCCGCTCAATTTGCCGCCGTTCATCTTCATTAGGCGCTGATCCAATTAATGTTCTGGAACCGGTTTATTACACTAACGATGCTTCAATACGGTCTCGCATCTTCCATTCCTTCAGTCTCTTTCAACATGATCCCCGTAAGGGAAGTAAAAAGAGATCGTTTGTATTGTGAAGAATATAAGTTTTTGTTGGAATCGTACAGATTTTCCACAAATTGTGAGAAATGGAAAATTAACGAAATTGATGTTGTCGAGCATTAGCTTTAGAGCAAGGCTGCCCAACCAATTTTGGAGATGGCCACAATTTATATTATAACTTAGCCTGCGGTCTACATAATAGTTTCCTATAGTTACAAGAGATATTTAAATATAACAATGATATAGAAAATATAACATAATCAATAATGAAAAGGAGACGGTTGTTTTTTTTTTGGAAATATCTACAGAGTGAATGATAACAGACTAACGAAAAAGATATTCAATTATATTTGCCAAATAAAAAATCAACAACCAGATAGATTCAAGGGGTTAAGAAAGATTTGGAAAGAAATAAGATAAGAGAAAAGGAAATTATGGAAACAGAGATCTTTAGAATGAAGGTATTAAGTTTTGGAAGGATTCCAAGGCAGAAGAGGAAAGAAATCTGCTCCGAAGTGGTCTGAGGAGAGATGGAAGAAACATAGTAAAATGATGAAGGAATACTGGATTGAAAGGAAGAAAAAACAACAACAACAAAGGATGAAGAGTTGAAATTGGAACGTGGTCCCAGAAGGCCTTATCGGAAAGAAGAAGAAAGATGTAAGTACCGTAACACAGTTTAATTACAATCAAAAATTGAAAAACACACATGAAACCTTTGCAGAGGTTTCTGAGCTAGCACATTGCAGACCGCTGCTGTTGGCGGGCAAATTCAAGGGCGCTTCGTGGCCCACGAGCCTGCGGTTGGCAGCCTTGCTTCAGAGCAAGATTCGGGGCTGGAAATACACTAATATTAGTTTTAACAAGCGCAGATCAGAATTGAAGTTAATAAAGTGTGTAATGGCTGGAGTAATTATTCAAAGGAGGTTTTTTTTTTTTTTAGCATTTATTATTAAAGTTTTATTCGTATTAAAGAGGCAAATGTAGAATTTAAAAATGACTAATTTAATATTCTTATATTAAAATCAACTAGAGCATTGTGAGAGATAATACTTTCCCGGCGTATTTTTGAAATGAGGTCTTCGCGGGTTCATTTCAACTAGTACATTGATTTACAAAGTTTCGGATAAATCAATTTTAATTTATCATCCCATCCTGTACAAATGACGATTGCATCAAACATTTGCAGAATGCTTTACTGCATCCGTAATTAAACTCAGTGCACTGACGAAGGTAATACCTAAGACAACGCAAAGGCGTACGGCCAGTTTAAAGTGTGATTCATGACAGTAATTTACTGCGGATCAGTTGAAAATATTTAAATTGAACTAACAGAATGGTGAATTGAAAACATTTAATTGCAAATTATAAGAACTGAAGAGCAAGTTATAGGAATGATCACTTGAAAACATTGAAATGAAATTATGGGAATGAGCAATTGAAAAGGAGTGTTGGAATACTGAATTGAAAAGAAATTTAATCCTGTTGCGATGGAGCTCGCCCTCCTGTGACAATTACCCTACACACGCATTTTTTTCCCTTTCCTGTACCCATCTCTGGGCTGCGAACAAGAGATGATTTTGAGCATTTTCTGAGCTTCAGTTTGTGATATATCACTACTCACCAATAATTTATTATGCCACACTTACGTAACTGATATTATAGTGTCAATTGTTTTCTTATTTAAACTGAGACGTAACATTCCACAAATCAGTGGTATGTGTTGACTTCTGTAGTTTTAAATAATAGTATCTTTGGATGTGCAGAGATCAGGAATGGTAGTATAATGGGAGGTGTATGTGTACTATGACAAAGACCAAGTATGGTTACTATATTTTTGTTAACAAACCATCACTAAAAGACTTAAAGGAAATATACATATTTGCTTGTGGAACATCGTAATTATATACGTTGCGTGCCATTAATAAATGAGTGTTATGTCACCGGGAACTTTATTTTGATATTCATCCAGAACAACCACATCCTTATGATTTAATTATTTGTGAATACATATATTTTTATAACCGTTGCAAGTTTAAGCAAGGGAAATATTGTTGTTGCCAGGAACTAAATGACAGAAATGTCGTGAGTTCTTAGTCATTACTAACGTACGCCATCTTAAATAGCACTGAATGAATAACTACCTGGTAAATCGTCTTCGTATCGTGTTTACTATCACATTGATCATCAGTCGATGCGTTTGCAAAACACATTCTCGAATCAGCAACTCCACCTTTACACATCATCAGTGTCATCGCTCCGTGTTACATCCGGTACGACTTTCTGATCTCTACGGTTCCGGCATTCGCGCTTTTGCTGTCGGTATTGCGAACTGACGTTTCGACACCGATAGAGCCTGAATCGTCAGCGCCACAATAGCGGGTGACCAACAACTCTTTTGGATTGTTAACAGCAAAACAAGTCATCAAACATGTCGTCCTATCGTGCTGCAGGTGTGGTTAGCAGCTTTCCTCTTCTACCCCAGCGGCACCAAATTGGTCAACCAGTCTACTGTCCTTTGGCTACCTAGGAATCTGCTTCAAATTTATTAAAGGTTTGTTTAGCATGGAAACATTACGGCTGTCAAGCCCTCGCTTACATCTTACCAGTTGTGTTTATAAAACATAAATTACACTTCACACAAATTAACAGTATACAACACTTACCTCACATTTTTACTCAAAAATATCTGGCAGTAAAACTTGATAGCTCTCTTACATTCAAAGCCACTGTGAGGATCTGAAACTCAAAAGCATCCGCCCGGAACAACATCATCCGAAGACTTACAAGTACCTCCTGGGGAGCACAGCCAAGTGTGCTTCATACATCTGCCCTGGCACTCAGTTTCTCTGGAGCAGAATACTCAGCACCAGTTTGGCAAAACTCTGCACATGCTAGGTAGGTTGATATAGCATTGATTGATACTGGTCGCATTGTAACAAGTTGCCTGAAACTGTAACATGACGCGCTGTCGCCACGTTACAAGGTGCATTTTTATTATATATGTAATAATATAAGAGTAATTTACATAAATCTTGGGCGACCATCTAAATAGATTTTTGTTGTAATTTTCTAAAGTACGCAAGATTCCAAGTGAGGACTGTAATGAAATGGTGAACATACAGTGTATCTGGGTAAAGCGAATATTAAAGAATTATTGAGCTATGTAGGCTTGAAGCTAATCTTGGTGTTCCCGGACCTTGGCGACAAGAAGTCGCGGATTTGGGATTTGCCAGACCACACACTCTGCTCCCTGGGGATGGGCGGTCAACAACGTCACTCGCCTGGCGGGAAAAGCCTGCCGTCCGAAACCCGAATGTCCTATCACCCCGGCGAACTTAGCCGAATATGTCCGACCTCTGTTAGATACTTTGGCCAAATCACATATCGAGGATATCACGTGACATTAGGTGCCGACCTGAAGATCCAATCAAAATGAGCGTATAACTTAAAATCCTGGGAATTTTTGTTATATGTGAGCTTCGAGACTACAAATGGGCGGAGCGAGAAGTTTCCTCGTGGACCGAAGAGCGAGGAGCTGGACATTCTAACTTCGATCTTCGAGTCCAAGCTATGCGAGTCTAGTCTGAGCTGGACTTGGAAAGTTGGCTTCTCTCGCCAACTGCCGCTGTACGATTTCTGGCTGGCAGCTTGCCTCGCTGGAGCAAGCTTATCACAGCAACACAGCCGGTAATGCGATGATGCGCATTGTCAGACCAGAGATGCCTATAGCCGACTTGTGAGATAATCTCACATATCGTGGGTCCGCTACAGTCACCGCAGACTTCAGACGCAGGACTACAATGGTAACTTATTACGACCAACCCATCTGATTGTGCATTCCGTGAAACAGAACCCGTAAGCGACTTTGAGAGGATAGGTCCATGTTCTCACTTTGTAATTGTAAAAACCCCTGAGCTAGCGGCATAATTTGCCAGAACTAGTTATTTTCGAATGATATATTGTTCATGATTTTTCTTTTTTTTTTTTTAACTGTAAAGTCACAGTATTATGATACCTTTGTCTGAGGTCGTCATAACTTGTATTTTTCATTGTTTCCAATTGTCATTATTTCTTGCGTTTTGATTCTGAGATATATTTAAAAGTAAATATACAATTGTTTGCTTGCTCATGACGGCTAATTGTAACTCTGAGCGTTGCTTTTATGATTTTGCCAATTTGTGTTGATGTTAACGGTAAATTCGCTGAGACTTGTAATCGCCAGTGATAAGAAAATAAATGTCATATTGTGACAATTTTTCCTAAATTCCAACTAACGTCGAGATTCTTGCATAATTAGTAAATTTTCACTCCTTCATAAAAATTAAAATTAAAATCCACAATTATTAATCATAAAGGTATGAAATATAATTGTAACGTAGTTTGGCCACCAAGGCACCCACCACAAAACCAACTCCTGTCAGCAAAATATATCAAATCATGGGTACAGCACCACCTGACATTCAAAGGAAAACAGCTGCAGAGATGGAGAAGAGGAAACAGGAAACAGACCCCAGGCACCCTTTGTCTGGACACGAACCTCAATCCACAAGGTTAAAGTCAAGAAAGAGCTTCCTACAGCCATAAAGTCTTCAACTGGAGCTCGCCGTGTAGAACTATGGCGAAATTGATTGCCTGAAGGGCACCGGAGGAATATCAAAGAGGCACCGGCCGCGGCTTGTAATCAGCCATATGCCATATGGAAGGCACTAAATAGATTAAGAACTGAAGTGTTCCGATGCAGATCTAATATCAAAAAGTGGAATTGAACCACTGAAAACGATATGTGAATGTGGTGAGCTGCAGGACCCACAACCTGCACTATCGACGACCTTTTTAGGGCAAATGAGAAGGCCATCAGGATTGCGGAATTTCGGTCACATTCCATTTAATTGTGTTCTATAGTACATAAGCTTGATATTAATTATTTTATTTGTTTTGTTTCAACTTGTAATATTATGTCCTGGAAACGAGAAATAATAAATCTCACATTTTGCTTAATTTAAGTCAATAACTAATATATTGACTGGCCAAAATTTACCTTCAGACTTACTTGCACCATATTTGCCCTGTAATCCATACTGTACTGTTTCGATATTTTACAGAGCTGGAGAATCAAATGCAGTGTCGACTTGTGCTGTGAAGTGGGTGCTGAAAGAGAGATTGTCACATTTTATCTTTTATTAATTTGTCCTTTGAGTAACTTATCAACGATGAATTTACGATAACTGCATGAACATCTCAAACGTTGAGAGAAGGCATAAATGGACAGGAAGGATGGTAAACACATTTATTAGATTACATATTTTTGCCTCGATCCCTTTGGAGAACAGCCTCGGGGATATGAAACTGTACACATACTAAACCAATAGTATTATCAACTACTGCTTACGGATTAGTTACTTAACACGCAATTACAAAAATCAAATTCCTAACATCCCAAGTTATGAATCCCAAGTACATGAATGCAATTTACAGTTACTTTTATTAATTGATACATTTGTAAACAGTTCCATAAACAGCACATTGAATAATACTGTATAAGAAACAATTTGTACACTATTGTGGTGTGACGCTGTCACCCACAATGAATATAATTAAATTATTATTAATTATATTCATAATTCTTTTTTTACTATATTCAAATTTATTAATTATTTAGTCTTGCAACGTGTAATTAATTGTAAATAATGAGGGTTGTCTGGATAGGTTAAATGTATGTTTAAAACCAGGGCGGCCAAAGGTATATTTTATTGTAAATCAATTTTTCTGTAAACGCATGGCTCAGAAGGGCTGAATATCGAAGGCTAGAAACTGCCATTTCGGCGGTTGAGAGAGGAACAATGGAGTAGGCGAGGCGACTCGATGGCGCCGGGACAGCCCGGCTTGAGTCCCGTTCGAAATCGGGCGGTGACCTACCCCCTACCCCGCTACTACCCCGAAGGCCACGTAGGAAACGCGCGAAGGAGACGGCGAATGCGACGCATGATATTAAACACGTGACGACGGAAATGTGTAGATAGCCAATCCTGAACATTTATTGGGGTCTACAATACTAATTCCGTGGAGTTCTTTTACATGTGGCGAGCAACTAGCCGAGGAAGAAGAAGGAGCCATTTTTAGACATCACTTCTGTCCAAGACGAGCTGATGAACGGACGTGACTTCTGTCCAAGACGAGCTGATGAACGGACGTGACTTGGGTCCAAGACGAGCTGGTGAACAGACGTGTCAGCCCGGCACGCTCTCTGATGATCATTGTGGTTGATCATTTCTTGCTTTGGAAAAGCGAGATGTCGAGTGGCATGCTTGCCATTATTTGGAAGTTATGCTAATAACGCGGTCGTAGCCGCTTATTTAGCTTCCATTGCTGCAGTGGCATTGTGTTTGTCGCTCACCATCACGGCGATGATTCTATGGTAATGTACCAGAAACGACGGTCACTATTCAGTGGATTTTAACAGACTTATGTGCCCTTAAGCGACGCCTGGGTTAAGACTCTGCTCCCGTAACTTAAATTCTGAGCTAGCTGAATTTATATTTCGATTCAATTTTTCTTAAGCATCTTGCTGTTTGTTAATTCAATTTTGATGCTTTTCATTCACTTTATACGGCGCCCCCTGGGATTTTCCTTTGTACAGTAAAATGTTAGCTTCAATTTGATGGCCTGTGTTGCCATGTTATTTCAATGTTAACTTTGCTGTTTTTTATTACTTGTTTGAGATATTTCATTCAGTTTTGTTTGCTTACTCCGGCGAATTGTAAACGTCGGGTATTGCTTGTTTTTGCTGATCTAATTGTGTTTAACGTAACGTTAATTACTACCCGACCTTGTAAGGCCATAAGACTCAATAAATGAGGTTTTATTTTGTGTCTGAAATTCATGGTTCTAGTTAGTAACCTATTAGATCCCCTTTTAACATCATTATTATATGTATCTTTCATTTTCAGGAATTATTTAAGATTTTAATAGATCCCCCCTCCCTTTTTATGTATTGATGTTCACATTTGGTTAACCCGCCTATTGTATTCTTTACAATTGGCACCCAACGTTTCGGGCTTTTGGAAGTCGAAATTATTTTGAGAATTTCACAAGTCTAAAAAAAATCCATGGATGTGACCTGTGTTGATTCATTTTATTATTTTAGAATAAATTTTATGTTGAAATTTGTTTGCTTTGTTTGCCATGCTTGATTTAAATCTAAATGTGTGATTTATTTTCAATCAGTTGTTCAAGTATATTTTCGTTCACTTGCATCAAGCATGATTAGTTTAAAATTAAAGATAGAGTCAGTGCTTTTGAAAATTTTAATGCATGGTAAAAGTTAAGATTTTTCTTTATGCTGATTTTGCTCATGTGTTGAGGTATTTGTGTCGCATGAAACATCGTTGTTTTTCCTTGTTGTTTAATTTTGGATGGGTTTTATTTCATGCTAAAGGGATTTATGCGCGAAATTTGTTTAATGCTGTACTTTTCGAGTTAAATCGTGCCGGTTGTATTTTGTTTGTTGTCGATTGTTCAAATTGTTCGGAGTTGAAATTTTGTATCTTACGATCAAATCTATGAAGTTGAGGTCACGCACCATTAATAGGGCAGATCAATCTATTGTTCATAACATTTCCGAGCAAACTAACGCGATGGATCAAGCACCGGAAGTACACGAAATGCCGTTGGCGGACGAAGAGTGCAATGATACTCCTAGTACGCGCAGCATTCACTCAAATGCATCATTAGATGGGGAACAGTTAGGAATTTTCCCAACCCCAGACAATGAAACCGTTCAAAATCCACCCACGCAACCAGATCAGGAAACACGTGGTGCGTCGCAAATAACGGCAGAATTGCCACCGGCGACCGCGCAACCCCAAGACCAAAACCTGCTATTTGACATGCTGGTGAAATTGAATCAGAAATTAGATGCACAAAGTCAAAATTCTATCTCGTTGAGGGAGGAGATAAGTAAAACTTCTGTCTCATTGAGGGAGGAGATAACTAAGCAAATGGCTTCGCAAAATCAGAAATTGGATGCACAAAATCAAAAATTTGAGTCGCAAAATGCTTTGTTGAAGGGCATGGACGGAAAATTGTCCGTTTTTCGCGAGGAAATGACCCGTGAAATGAGTGCATTCAAATCGGAGATGCGAGCGAATGTTTCAGTGTTGGAGAGACGCACAGATACGATTCAGGCAACATGCACTGCATTGCAGGAATCAAGCGCGGAAATCTCGAAGCGTCTGGACGCGACCGAAAAATCTGTCGAGCACGTGCGGCAAGAAAGCCACCAGAGTCTCGGTCAGATCTCGGAATTTGTCCACGAGATTAAGGATAATACTGAACGAAGCTTGCAGGCTGTAAATGCAAAGATGTCGGAGGTCACAAGTTCGGTTGAACAAGTAAAAACGGCGCAGCAGGATTTGCAAGCGTCGCAGCAAACACTCGTTCAGAACACGAACTCTAAGCTGGCGCATTTGGAATCAAAGGTGACGGAAATAAGTAATTCTGCCGCCGTTCACCTTGCAAGTCACGGGCAAACCGCTGTAGAATTAGAGCATCCCCACAACAATCAATCTGAGGAAGAATTGCAGATTGTGAATGAGACGTTTGATGAACTCAACACTCAGCGTATGATAAAGGAAATTTGCTGCTTAAAGGCAAAAATTTCTGAGCTCAGGAATTTCGATTGTTTGCGTGGTCATTGGCCGAAAGAAAAGGAACGTCAGTCAAGAAAATACGAGACATTCCTAGGGCACGAGGCGAAAGATTTGCAGTACACGTGCTTCCTTCAAGCCAGAGAAGTGTCCATCAAAGTTTCATTGCTTGGAGAAAAGCGAAATGGTCCACCGAGTTCGCGATCTCTGAACGTCGGGTGGAAATTTTCCGTCCGCAACTTCGAGTGCAACGGGAATCAATTTGTTCACTCCTTGCCCTCAGGGAATTCACGCTTACAAATGCGGGGTTTGAAATGTTTTTCTGAGTGGTTTATTGAAATTGGTCGGAGCGAGGTGGTTTGTGACGTGGCACTGAGTACGCAAAACCTCGTGGTCAGCCGTGTCGGTGACCTGAGTAACTGTACATGTGCCGGAAACACCAAACCATCTGCCGAATCCGCTACCAAACACCTGCAGCTTTACAAAACGGTGTTTCGAGAAATTCCGTTGGCTGGCAGGTCGATACAAAGAGGAGCTTGGGACCTTGTAAGTCCGAAGTTTCGAGCCACCCGAGATTCTGTCGAATGCGGCGATGACACATATTCCGCAAACAGACTCATTTGCCACAAGAAGGTCCATGGACGCCTCAAGGTCACTGTATAGGCATTGTTCATTATTATTGAGTTATTAAGCATGCCGAAAAAGGATGACAAACGGGCGAGGTCTTGGACATATCGAATTTTGGAGTCGTAAAAAGGAAACGTTCATTCAGCGTTGAATCGCTGATTCCGCAGATTCACCCTTACAGCCGTGTAGAAAAATTTTACTGCCTTCATGAGCGAACGAAAAGGATTTGATGGTCACCGAAAAATGTTGAGAAGTTTGTCAACATAGGCGTCTAATGAACGTAGAAGATGACCGTTTTCTTTCAGTCATTATCAGATAATAAGAGATATGGTACGCATGTCGCGCAATCTTCAAGCGAATCAATACGGCATACGATTATTAAGAGCGAAGAAACCTTCAGAGTTTGGTTTGTAAAAAAAAAAAAAAAAACTCATCCTAATCAAGGAGAATACTTTGGTCCAAACAATGAGCTGACTGCTATATTCTTACCCATTTGGTCGTCTTGATACGTGAGTCCAAGGTTTTACAAAGGTCGTGTTCCATAAAATAGGTTGCGATGCTTCCTTCGGCGGTGTTAATGAATGAGTCCAAGGGTTTTATGCATATGTTTGCCGAGGCAAATGTGTTCGACTGTGGGATTGATCCACATCGTTCGGCAGTTTCTTGTTGAGTACCAGTTCTTCGTTGAAACGTGAGAAAATTTACTGATCAAATGAGTAGGGAATTTCTTAAGCACTAAGTAGAGCCGTAAATTCCGTGATGCCACGCGAGGTATTAAATAGTTTACCTGTGATAATGATGCTATAATGACTTGCACAGCAATTAGCGGGCCTGACAATCTAACAAGACGCGCAACATGAAGCAACGGGGTGTATAAAATTTATCAACGGACACACGCTGAATGACGAACAATTTACGGCAGCGACTGACGTCGTCTGTAAATAAATATATAAATAATTTAAGAGCATAGGCATAAATTTGATGATCTATGTACATTTAGTTAGGTAATAACGTAGAGCATATCTTTAGAAAGTAAGAGTGTCAGTCTTGAGACACGTAATTGCCTAACAAGCGTGCTAACGCAGCGAGAACAGGTAAAGGACGCTCAGCTGTTTGGGATAGCAGCTGTGCCGACCGCCAGTTTTCCTGGAAGGATTGCAATCAAGTTAAACGAAAACAGGTAGCCTGAGCCGCAAGCTTAACGGGACAGCGCTTACTGACAACAACAGAGCGGGCAAAGTGGAAACAGCTGATCGCTTAGTTCCACCGCTATAATGTCTTTGCTACGAGTGTAGTTTGGAAAGCATAATATAGTTCATTTTGCGAGAACCGTCTTTCTTTTGTATTGTATGGATAATTATGTAAATTCGCGGAAGGATTAAATTATGTAAATTCGCGGAAGATTTTTCTTTTCCATTTGATTTTCATGTTATGTGGTTTCGGCATACTTATGTCAGCCTTGATAATGGACATTCGGTGCATTCTTTATTCTTGTTGTTGCTATATCTAACTTCAACACATGTGCTAGATTTGCATAGCCCGTTGTAAATAATTAATTGAGTTGTCTAGTTTTAATGTTAATATCTTGTGCTTACATCATTTTTTTTTTGTTTATTGTTTGAACAGATCTATTTTGTCGTTCATTTACATCTATGTACCTGTCAATGTTTTATGATGTTTTACTTTGGCATATTAGGATAAGACATTTCATTATTTATGTTAACCAGAGTCACGTGTCGTATTTACATATTTGAAGAGGTCACATGTATGCGATAGTTCGAGTGAGCTGGAACCATGAAACTATAGTGTAGGCAATGATTTTGATGCAACTGTAGGGTTAGAATAGTTCAAATAAAATTATTGGCATAATTTTATTTTGATTGGGTAGCAGGTATATTGTGGTGTGACAGCGTCACCCACAATGAATATAATTAAATTATTATTAATTATATTCATAATTCTTTTTTTATTATATTCAAATTTATTAATTATTTAGTCTTGCAACGTGTAATTAATTGTAAATAATGAGGGTTGTCTGGATAGGTTAAATGTATGTTTAAAACCAGGGCGGCCAAAGGTATATTTTATTGTAAATCAATTTTTCTGTAAACGCATGGCTCAGAAAGGGCTGAATATCGAAGGCTAGAAACTGCCATTTCGGCGGTTGAGAGAGGAACAATGGAGCAGGCGAGGCGACTCGATGGCGCCGGGACAGCCCGGCTTGAGTCCCGTTCGAAATCGGGCGGTGACCTACCACCTACCCCGCTACTACCCCGAGGCCACGTAGGAAACGCGCGAAGGAGACGGCGAATGCGACGCATGATATTGAACACGTGGCGACGGAAATGTGTAGATAGCCAATCCTGAACATTTATTGGGGTCTACAATACTAATTCCGTGGAGTTCTTTTACATGTGGCGAGCAACTAGCCGAGGAAGAAGAAGGAGCCATTTTAGACATCACTTCTGTCCAAGACGAGCTGATGAACGGACGTGACTTCTGTCCAAGACGAGCTGATGAACGGACGTGACTTGGGTCCAAGACGAGCTGGTGAACAGACGTGTCAGCCGGCACGCTCTCTGATGATCATTGTGGTTGATCATTTCTTGCTTTGGAAAAGCGAGATGTCGAGTGGCATGCTTGCCATTATTTGGAAGTTATGCTAATAACGCGGTCGTAGCCGCTTATTTAGCTTCCATTGCTGCAGTGGCATTGTGTTTGTCGCTCACCATCACGGCGATGATTCTATGGTAATGTACCAGAAACGACGGTCACAATTCAGTGGATTTTAACAGACTTATGTGCCCTTAAGCGACGCCTGGGTTAAGACTCTGCTCCCGTAACTTAAATTCTGAGCTAGCTGAATTTATATTTCGATTCAATTTTTCTTAAGCATCTTGCTGTTTGTTAATTCAATTTTGATGCTTTTCATTCACTTTATACGGCGCCCCCTGGGATTTTCCTTTGTACAGTAAAATGTTAGCTTCAATTTGATGGCCTGTGTTGCCATGTTATTTCAATGTTAACTTTGCTGTTTTTATTACTTGTTTGAGATATTTCATTCAGTTTTGTTTGCTTACTCCGGCGAATTGTAAACGTCGGGTATTGCTTGTTTTTGCTGATCTAATTGTGTTTAACGTAACGTTAATTACTACCCGACCTTGTAAGGCCATAAGACTCAATAAATGAGGTTTTATTTTGTGTCTGAAATTCATGGTTCTAGTTAGTAACCTATTAGATCCCCTTTTAACATCATTATTATATGTATCTTTCATTTTTCAGGAATTATTTAAGATTTCTAATAGATCCCCCCTCCCTGCATCATACACATCAAATACACAGTTAAATACATTGTACAAATTAACAGGTTTAAACACATTTCGCCCAGTACTTGCAACGGTAACGCTATGATTGCATCCTCTTCTAGGACTCACTGATGACTGCAAGGTACCTGATTCCTTGCAATGGTCAACAAGACGTCCAATTCTTGCTCCTGCAGTCCTTCTGACTGCCGTCAATACAGCTAAATACTTTAAATCGTTCATACAATATTTGCATGGGTTCGGAAACATCTATGAAACGGCGGCAAGAGAGCAACAACTTCTCATTAGAACAACACTTTTATTTAGCTTTGCATCATGCACACATACAGAACCCGACTTCTTCCACAACTCCGACTCGTCTGCCTGCACAAAAGCGTCTCCCCCAGACCACAGCTAAGCCTCCTCCCCTCCACCCCGCATTCCAGCGTCCACCCTTCACCCCTCAGCAGGCAAACATAGCCAGGTCGGTCACTTACATACTTCGCAACCTCAAGTGCATTCGGTGTTGCTCGATGCAGGTCATCTTTGTTGCAGGATGATGGGCACATAGGGCACTCGAGCATATGGTTCATAGTTTTGGTCCTCACCACATTCGCACTTAAAACTGGTAGCATCAGTATAACCCCATTTCACTAGGTTTGCCTTGGACCTGTTCACTCCTATTCGCAATCGATTTAAGGGACCGCCAGACGTTCCAGTCTTCTGCGTGACCAGGCGGCAAGCGCTCTGCAACTGTCAGTGGTCCCGAGATGTTATGGACCTTCATTTTCCACAACTGTACTTTTGCCTTTTCAGGTGACTCAATTAGTTACCGCGATGTTCTCAGGAAGCTTTTCCTGGACTTGAGTCCTCTGGGCTGGTGGTGTATGGCCGAGCAGTGGATAAGCGCTTTCCCGTTCTACTTTTTTCCTCTCCTTGTTCGCAGCCACTTCTCTCCGGATACTGGGTGGTGCAATCCCGAAAGCTGGTAAAGCCTGTCAACTGGGGTAGGCTTTAGGTAGCCTGTCACCAGTCTACAGGTGTTATTAAGGGCTACATCTACCTGTTTGGTGTGAGATGATGAATAACAAACTGGGCATTTGTATTCTGCAACAGAGCAACAAAGGTCCATTGCTGATGTGCGTATAGTTGACTGCCCCACTGTGATAGATAAGCTCTTAAGAAACAATCGATTGGAAAGGATACGATAGTCACCTAGTATGCAACACAGTACTGCATAGTACTTAATTTATTGTTAGCACTCGATGTAAAAACTCCCACATTCTCTTTACAAAACACATTGTTGCGTCTTATTTACTGGTGGACTATGAATGAAATAACTCTTGGCCTGCACATAGTCACAGTGAAGCCGATTAGTCATGTACCACTAGTCGCTTCTTACCCGCACCTACGCCATAATAACCACGCACGGCCAACCACAGTACCGCCAACATACTAACAAGTTAAACATTAAAACTCGACTAAACACGCTACTACTGCTGTGAAACCTTTGTACCGAGCGTAGTGGGTGAGTGGTTAACTCTCTGGCCTCGCATTTGGGAGGACGCTGGTTCGAATTCCCCTCCGGGCATCTAGATTTGGGTTTTCCATGGTTCCCCCAAATCACTCCAGGCGAATGCCGGGATGCTTCCTTCAAGAGGCATGGCCGAATTCGTTTCAGTTGCCTCCCATCTCGCCTCGTTGACGTCGAGGTCATTAGGTAAAAAGAACCCTTTTATAGTACTAAATTACACAAATACTACAATAATATTGCGATATATGAATATCAGTAATGATTGTGAAGCCGTGAGTGTGGCTGCGCGTGTCAAAGTCACCGCAACACTGGATCGGGGAGGGCCTTACAACGGCACTACGTTCCAGTCCTCGATCACGCGTACCGGCCGTCGTGATTGCGGTGTTTAGGCGGTTTATCCGCGGTCACATACGCGAATGATGGAACGGTCCCTAAAGTCAGCCTCATAACCTACACATTTCACAAACAATAATACTTATCACAGACAGAACTCAGTTACACGCTTTGCAGACACGTGGTCACACAAACATAGGTTAAATTCTCTCTGGATGTCACAAATCTGGTTGTAAATACGCGAAAGGCACATGTCCTCCCACCCTATGATTCACACTGGCCGCCTGTGTAAATACGAGGGTGTTGACGCGGTCCTCTGTGGCATATTGAAAAAAATTAATAAATAAAAGATTGGGGGTTAGTGGGGACGTTTACGTGTAATAAGCTGAATGTGGTAGTCTGTCGTCCAAGATATGGTTCCATCAACAAAGTGTTCGGTATATTTTTCACAGCCAAGCAATTCTAGAACTGCTTCAGATGTATAAATATAGTACAGAAGCTGAAACAGGTGTATAGTGGATGCGTCGCTTGTTTGAAGTTTCACTGATTTTAACCATGTGGGGCTTATAAAGTTAAAGGAAAACCCCGATTAAAGTATGTCGGCGACTGGCGAGGGCCTTACCTCTTGTGTAGAGGCAGCGATGGTGCTGTGTGCTAGTCTGAACGTGTTGCTGCACTGCTACACAGTATATCGCTTCCTCCCGCTCTCTTCTTTGGCGCTGCAACCTTTTCATCGAGAACTGAGCTGCTCGCGCCTCTCCTTTCCTCTGGATTAAATCCCGGACCTTTTCCCCTTCGTTTAGAGCGTTCTTCAACTCACACTCTCGTAAGCATGCTCGCTGAGACCTGGCTGCAGGTTCTCGCTTTACCGTCCGTGGCTGTGAATTCATATTATACTAGTTTATACCCGTGATTTCATCTACTTCGACCAAAGAGGTTTCCGGTCGTTTTTTTTTGTCAACTTGTAAATTATAATCATTAGGTGTCTGAGATTTGGAACAACCTGTCTGATGAACCAGCAGCGCAAGTGATGTTTTTGTATGTACTTGTCTCTTAATACTACTGCCCTGGCCAAAACCGCTGTGATCTACCATAAATTCGTCATTAACAATGCATATCGTACTAAATCGACTCTGAGGATCGATAAAATCGTGATCAGTTTATCTAGCTCGTCGGCTTTATTACACAGAGGTCAAATACTCGAGCTGGAGTTTGGATAGCTACATATCTCTTATGCTGATTTGATCAGATATTAATATTCTGCTTCATTAACAGTTTAAGGCAGCGTGACGATATACACGTAGAATTTTAGGAAAGACCCAAAACTCTGTCAAAGTACGCTCAGTAATTTTTAAGGCTTGTGAAAGGACTTGATGTTGAGAGGGAATTTGTACTTCCTGCAACGTTCTATCATAAAATATTCATCAGATTTTATATTGGTCTCTTAGACTTGAAAATATGAAAATTCTATCAAAAGTAATATTTGCGTGATGGTGGAACAACAGAACTAGCCCCATATCATTTTATACAGTGGTATGTCTGTAGGTATAGACTATAAAAACTGCTATCCAACGCAGATACTAATCTAGACTGTTTCGTGTAAGTAGGTCAAAATCTTGTTAGTTTGAATCACGATGACAAGAACATTATATTCGTGGTTCGAATTCCACGTTAAACTTTAGGTCCCAGAGGTAAGGGACTGGCCGTCCTACCTCTGACGTAATGGCTTAGTATGCTTCCATCGGGAGAGTTAATGTTAGGTTTTTTTTTTAATATTCAGTCACATATTAACACTAATAAATGAAGACTGACACAATAGTTTCCAGTAACTACACAGAAAAATGTCTGGCAATTCAGCTTCTAAGGCTGTTAACACAGGTTCCTATATCAAAATAATTTCCGGGTGAATCTTTCTACATCTGGATTTCCATTTATGCTTCTAAGTCATGGGAACCTAGAGCCAGAACCAATCATCAGCCTATGCATTCCAATTCTGAAACACATGAAGGTGAAAGGAATCAATGTAAGCGTCAGTACGGTTCCTTATTTCTCTAATCTTATCTCTCCTATCATTACGACCCAAATAGGTTTGTAGACGAAGTATTTCGTAACACTCCTTAATGAAAGTGTATGTTCGTATGTTTGCCAATAAATTCAAACGAAACGTACGTTGGCTGTATGATAGATAATCAAAGCCAAATCTATGTAGTCTATCATTTTTGTGATGATTTCGTGTGCGGATGCCATCATGTGCATCCATTAGGAAGTGTGCATAAACTACGTGGATTGATCTGGTGGGAAGGAGGGATTGGGCAGAAAGCTACACTTGGCCACGTGGGGAATTCCGAGCCAAGCCAGGTGACATTTCATTCATATTATTTGTCACAGTTAAAATAAGGCACAGAATACACAACAGCAGTGTTATTGTATATCAGTCATTTCATATTCTCCATATATAATTTACAATAGTCTGACAAAAGAAAACTGTACAGAATGTCTTCTGGAATCAATACGGAAAAGAGCTAGATATAACGCGGGGGGAGGGAGGGGGGATTGTAGAGGCATAAACCACATCAGGCTACGTAGGGGGGGGGGGGGTTTCATAGGAGACCAAAGTGGAGCTACGTAGTTTATGGAGACTCCCTTATTTGTCAGGATTTTGTTCTAATAAAACTATTAATTCGTAAAACTTTTATGGAATGTATGAATAAGTTAATACTCTGGAAGAGGGTCTACTTTTTGTTACACTCCACATTTTGGAAACGGTTCGGTTGTAAGAGCAACGAGTGAGTGAGTGTAAAGTTGTATTTCTTTATATCAGGAGCAGGGTCGGTCTGAACCGTTGCCAACAGCCTAAGATCGATACAAAGTATCGACCACTTCTTCGTTGTCACAGCTGTCTCGAAACCACGCCAGACCTCCAGTCGAGTGGGCATTGTCGCTGTTGCTCATTAAGCTGAGAGAAAGGGAGCGAAAATAGACCCATTGTAGTCACCCTCTCGAGACGCCATGGGCACTACTAACTGCACCATTTGCAGTTCGAGTTTACATAATTCCTACCTGGGTGAAAGCGGGAATTCACATTCAGTGAGGAACGAGAAATTAATTAAGCTTATTTGAGTGGTGGAATTTATTTCTCCGAAACTGCTTAAGGCGTATCGACTAAAGGAAGTAAAGTGATTATTGACACTTTGGCTATCCTGGTGGCGCTGCGTAAAGGTGTAAGAATCCGACGTTTCGGCCCATATATTACGGTCTTCTTCTTGAACAGAATGCAGCGGTATGATGGCTGAAAAGCCATCCGGGTAGCAAAGACTCCATCGACTCCAAACGCGGAAGTCCTCGGTCGTAAAGAGAACTCATATTTTATTGTCGCTACAAAAATTTCAAGTTTTACTACCGTACCCGAAGCAAATGACGGTATGTAAAGACGTTCCTCGTTGCGCTGTTAATTTTTTTGCTCCAGATTGATCCTGAGGTTAGAGGTTACAGCAGAGAAAACATAAAAAAAATATGTGGACTTCGGTCTCTACGACTATTTAGCCTGCTCGCAGTTGTTTTGAACTAACTTTGTTAATGTGATTGTGAAATATATAGTGAGGACAAGAGGAACACAACACGAGATCGAAACCACCCATGCCCGACTCGAATCAGTGGCCCCAGAGAAAATTTTACAACTTGCTTGAACTTCGGATAGAGGTTCAGCGTGGAGCGTGTGGACTGGCGTTTCGAAGAACGTAAGTTCGATTCTGGCATCGGCCATCCAGTTTTCGTTTTTCTATGATTTCCATGAACTTATGGCTTTACGCCTCGTCGACGTCGAGGTCATTAGAGGCGGGATGGGACTGGACGCAAGGAACGGGAAGGAAGTTTTGAAGAAAGCAACCCTTTATTCACACGGAGTGATTTGGGGAAATTATAGAAAACCCAAATCTGGATGCCCGGATGGAGATCCGAACCGGCGTCCTCCCGAACGCGGGGCCAGAGCATCAACCACTCACCCACAACGATTGGTGAATGCCAGAATTGTTTCTTTACAAAGGTTATCTCCGATTTCACTCTAGATGGATATCTCCATTTCTCTCCAGGCTGTATCAACTGATCGTAGATGAGCTGTTACGCAGCAGTGGAACGGTTCACTTTCACGTTAAAATCCAGCAGATATGCATTACTTACTATTAACAGCGAATTTAATTTCACTTTCAAACAGCAATGCAGCGTCAGATAATAACTTCAAGAAGCAAAGAAGATATCGAATGATTTTTCATTACATTATTAAAATTAGTTTACATATTTTCCACTTTAAGTGGTTTTCCTCTTCGCATTCGATACGGCCATCTACGGGGTTTACAGACTAAAAACAAAAATTTAAGAAAGGAAACGTTACATGCGATAATATGGCTATTATTTTTTTACGATGTATGACGTAGGAATCGTATTTCTGCTGTTTCAGGCAGTACGTTCAGATTTTCATTTACCGCTCCGGCTTTATGTTACATCGAAGGCTAAGACATACCAAACAATTCAGTTGAGATTCTATTCTTCAAAACCGTGAAAACCCCATCGAAATCTGCCCAACAGTTTTTCTGGTACAAATATACCTGGTTTTAGTTTTATATATTATACTGTAGATAATACGAAATTCATTCACAAATTTTTGCACAAAAAGGATAATTCGGGGGAGGAGACTTTTTATCCACCGTCCGAAACTGGTACTAACATTTTGAATTAATTGCTTTTCCTCTTCACGTTTTGCGCTCTCCTTTTTCGGAAACGTCGCCAGAGATTAAATTAAAAATGCCGAAATATGAAAGCGACTCCCAGCTATTAGATGCCGCCGGCGCTGCAAAATCAATGACAGTCTCTTGAAATGTTTGTTAAATTCTTCGTTGTGATGTTTTCTTACCGTTTCAGCTTTTGTCCTTTGTAAAAAGTTGCACGAAATTAACAAATAGAAAATATTTGTTCGAGGTGTAGTACAACGCTCACCAACTAAAAGCGATCGGAGACAATCGATTGCCCCCGTTGTAAACAAATACGCCATTTCCGAGATGGACGTCACAGAATGAATTTTCTGTAATTTTTTGTTTTGGTTCAGACCGAATTTCAGCCTAACCACAACCACTGTGACAAAACTAAACCGTTAGGTTGATATGATCCCTGTACCGATAATTTCTGCAGTGCTGGCAACATTTCGCGGTTGTGTAGCGTCTCATATTTCGACATTTTAAATTTAATTTACAGCGACGTTTCCGAAGAAGGAGAGCGGAAAACGTGAACAGGACATCGTGTGGAAGCAGCTAATCCAAATTTCAAAAGCAGTTGGTACCAGTTTCGGACCGGTGGAGAAAGAGGAACTCCCACCGATAATTCCTGCTAAGGTGATTCTCATGACGGCGTCTTCATATAATAATACAATTCTCTATGAATATGAAATGGAATGTTTTTAATATTAACCAGAATTTCTGACGGTAAATTGTGCAAGTCAGCCGCGGTAAGTTTTGCATTGAAATAGTAATCGCGAAGGTATTAGGAGCTATCTCGATGAGGACCACGACGACATACTAAGCTGCAGTAGGAGGCGCAGACAAGTTCAGCGAACCAGAGGAACTTAACGGATGGCCAACGTCGGCAAAGTTCACGGATCCTAAGGACGGTGTTGAATACAACTAACTGAGGTATTACCTTTTATGAAAGAGGACATTTAATAATTATTTTATTTTGTTTCTGTAAATATTGTAAAAACGGTTAAAAAAGAAAATTAAAAACCATATCTATTAATAAAGTATAATAGTTGTTAATTATTATAATCGAAATTAAAAGTAATATTTTATTCTCAGTTATAAGTAGAATAACCTTTCAATTGTTTTTCTTCTTTCATAATTAATTTTTCTAATTAAAACTTAGGAAGTAGTAAATAGACCATGCAAAGAGGTGACTGGTACTTAAGAAAAAGCTACAATCCTGTAGAGAACATGAAGATACTACAAGTTTCGAAGATGGATGAAACAAAGCATCAACATAATACTTTGTCACAGTTACTTAAAAACTCAGTTTTAACGATAAAATAATAAAGAGGCACTATGTAACTCCACAGTGTCCTTATCCTTGCCTAAATTGGTATTTTTTGGCAGATAAAATTTGATATTCTGTTCAATCTTCGTTTAGAAAGTCTTGTTGTATTCTATTAATTATTTATTGCAGCTTCGTGGGAATATTATATATATTAAGAAGTCTTACACTGCAGATATTTCTGTCGACGATTTTCGTATATAGGCGGGGCAGTACAAACCACCTTGACTGAGGCAATTACTCTATATGAAACGACGCAGTCGGAACTACACGTACTCGCTTGTAATTGCACCCAATTCAAACATTACCTGAAGGATTGCTAGCTACTCCGACTTAACAGATTACTTTGACCAATAGTGGAGTGTACATTTGATTTGAAACCTATGACTGCTGATAATGATTATCTGAAAGACCGTCGCAATTTGCTGAACTCTGCTACCAAAAATAATTGAAACAAACATGAGATGGGGCGTTGAAATGCATTACGTTGGATAATTCCGTCAACGTTTCGAATTTTCTGGACGAATATAGATTAACTGCTGACTGTGGATTTTGTTTTCAACACCACCAATCTAAAATAAAACAGAGATCGGGTGGGAGGGGTTCTGCTCCACCACCCCAAAACTGCTACTGACCTGTTGAAATTTGGATTAACTGCTTCCTTATAATGCCCTCTTCAAGTTTTGCAGTCACCTTTTTCGGAAAAGTCGCCACGAATTAAATTAAAAATACTAAAATATGACATTGCAGCACTGCGAAATCAACGATAATCTCTTGAAATGTTGGTTTAATCCTTTGTTTTAATATTTTCTTCTCGTTTTAGCTTCACTCCGTTATGAACGTCGCATGAAATTAACAGATACAAAATACAGTACGACAAGGCTTGCCATCTTAGAATCGGCAGAAGCTGTCAGAGGCAATCAATTGCTTCCGTTGTTAACAAATGCGCCGTTTCCGATATGGATGCCGCAGAACGAATTTCCCGTAAACTTTTTAATCTTGGTCCAGGCCGAATTTCAACCTAACCACGATCACTATGAAAAAACGAACGTGTTTAGGTTGATATGATCCCTGTAGCGATAATTTTTGTGTCTTTTTTAGTGCTGCTAACATTTTGCGGTTGCAGAGCGTCCCACAATTCGGCATTTTTAATCCCCCTCCACCCCAGAGATCTTCCAGAGATTTTATTACCTTGTGGTTGGTATGATGGTTTATGTTTTTGCAACTGGAACGTCTCTAGTGTGATATGTTTTGCTGGTGTGGACAGTTAAATATACTTTCAGGAGTTAGTCTACATTTGGCCTAGAATATCCCAGAAACCTAGGATGAAACGAAGCCACAATTAATTCCCCTAAAGCAGATGAAATCACAATTCAAGTAACACAGAAAGATTTGTAGTCATCTTGAATATAATGAATTGCGTAAATAACTGAAATACGAACATATTCAGTTCACATCATCCGTGACATTTGCGGATTTACATGTAGTAACAATATTTTGGAGCTTTTCCGTATTATTCAAAAAATTCATCATACAGTCAAAGCACACATATAAACGCGCTTTGAGTGGACACATTTTTTTTGAGTATGCAAATATTGATGTTCAGGTTGTGTTTGCTTATCGCGGAGTGCTTTTAGCGGGGTAGCTGACATGGCGGACGGATTGAAAATTAAAGGGCCTCTGGCTGCCGCTGGATTTATCGTCACTTTTATACAGTCCGCTGTACTTTAAATGATTTGGTCTGTTTTCTGTACAAATTTTCGTGTAACTTGCGATAGAATTATTTAAAAATAAGGTAGTGAATTAAAGGTTTCCTCTCGAAACATTAAATTTCAATACACATTTTTGATTTACAAGTTACTATAGAATACATGGCATAGCGTGCCTACGTGACTGTTACGGTCTGTCCTTCCAGTTTCATTTATGATTTCATATCGAAAGAATAGATATTTTAAGCACCTTGTAGCGGTCATACCGCCACACCCCTCGAGAAATGTATATAAATGTAGAAATGTGATTGATTGTGTGCATTATAATTTGTGAATATCATATATTAATGGCATTTTTGGGAGCAAAGGATAAATCGGGGGCAGCAGACCCGACGTCAAGGAGGAGACGAGGTGCGTGGTTATTAACTGAGAGGAAGAGGTATAAATAAGATAGCTAGGGGACACGGAAGCCTCCAGAAGGAAGCTGCAAACGTTATGGGAATAGTTGGACCTTAAGTGAAAACGTCATTTATTATGAAAGTTACGTGTTGAGTAATTTGTAATATCTGCGGAGTGAAAGTACATTAAATGGGATCCAACTGATGGAGTAAAGTCACGTATTGGTCAAGCCAGGGCTAATTTCAACAAAATGAACAAGCTTTTTAAAAGTAGTAATTTATCAGTTACCATGAGGATAACTCCTGCGCTGCTATGTGTTCTCTGTCCTGTATGGCGTTGAAACGTGGGCATTAACAGAAACAATCAGTAAAAGGTTAGAAGCTTTTGAAATGTGGCTGTATCGAAGAATGTTGAGAATACCATGGACAGACCACACCACAAATGCTGAAGTGCGTCAGAAAATGAAAAAGAATATGAAAATATTGACCACCATAAAAACATGGAAGCTGCAGTATCTTGGCCACATCATGAGGGACAATAGCCGTTACGAACTCCTGCATTCTGTTCTACAAGGAATAGAGAAGTGCTGGTAGCAGAAGAACTTCTCGGCTAAAAAATCTGAGAACATGGACCTCCAAGACAACTTCGGAGCTAATCCGAGCATCAACCAGCAGAGACAGGAAACCAAGATGGTTGCCGACATCCGGGACGGGTATAGACCAGAAGAAGAAAAAGTTAAACTTGGAACTTGTAAGAAACTGACCTTTATTGTGATTCCTAGATTTGCCTCGGGTGGATATTACTCACCACAGAATCCATGGAATATTATCTTGCAGTTTATGCTACTTAATTGGTCTGTATGATTCATACAACATACAATAAACTAAGGAGAACTTCATTTCACTTTTCATTTGCTTCAGAAACTACAGTTTCAACAAATCATTAAAAAAACTCAATATTCTCTCTTATTATCTCTATTAATAATACAATTACTGTTCGAGCGAGGAACACCAATTCATGCCTCCGCTCGCCATCATCTTTATCTCTGGACTGACTTCTTCTTCTTTCTCCGCCAAAGATGTTATTGTAACACACTGCTCTTTGCTCATGCATAGTAAATATTTACGTATCTTTTCCTTTCACGAAAATAAAATAAATCAAACAAAAAAATTTCTTACCTTTAAACATACAAACTTAAAACAATAAAACTGAAATAATCCAAACAAAAATGTAAGGGACTTTGTTTCCTTACGAACTTTATTTGCTGTCGTGATACTGCTGATACTCTTGAAGTAAATGTAACAGGGAACAGAGTAAGGTAGAGTATGAAAGCATAAGGGAGGAGAGATTGACGATATTAAAATTACAACCGGAGGGATAAACCTAAAAGCCATCTATGCTTAAAATATGGGAAAGAATGTTTCTCATTTGGGGAGGAAGTAACTAAAAAAGAATAAAAATCTAAATGTAGCATGATTTCTTGAGACGAGGTCAGAATGATAAACGGTTAATATTTGGATAAAACATGTGTAGGAGAAGGATTTTCGAAATACTGTTTTTCTTTTTGTTTATATTTTTTGCTCTGTGGTGAAAATGGGTAAAAGAAGAATCTCACTACATTCTTCCTGGAAGGTGAGTTTTTGCTTCCTTTCCAATAAACTTTTGAAGCGAACTTCTTCGCCTACCACTGAAAGAACAAATTCAGTAATTCTTACTTTTACTTTACTATATAGAATCCACTGAAATCAACTCACTTGTCAAAGCGCTCTTTCGAAGTCACTATACTCTCCAAGGTCTGCATAGTACAATTGTATAACTGGGATAGCTTCTGGCTGTGGAAAACGATGACCAGTGAGAAAACTCATCCAAGTCAGCCGATCCCAAAATGTTGGGAAAAGGAGGGGAAGAAGATGAAGAAGAAGGCGCTGCTACACATGGTACGGCTACCTTTAAACACAAAAGATCCTTTTGAAATCGTTAAAATCGAGGATAAGTATAACTGTAAATTTTTATTAAGTTATAATGAATTCATTTTAGACAGAATTTTATCACTCTACGTTGCTGAACTTAAAATATTTCTTTGAGGTTAGATCAGATATCAACATCATATTGCTGCACTAATGAATCTAAAAATATTAATAAAAAGTCTATGTGGTGATGCTTATAAATACAAAGAAGAGTCAGCTTGTTAGGTACACAGATAAAAAAAAAACTAAAGATTGATTACGATTACATGGTGGGAAATTAATTTCCTGTTAAGGACTTGAAATGTAAATACCTCGGCATAAATTTTGATAGCAATCTCAACTGGGCAGGACACTTTGGACGGGTAGTAAGAAAAGGTTTCAAAATCCTTGTTTGAGAAAGTAACGAGGGGATTTACCAGAGTAAGGGAATTGGGTTACAAAACTTAGGTCTGATCATTGCTTGTATATCATGGTGTAGTATAGGACCCACATTGTGCGTATCAAATACAAGAGTTGGAAGGGGGTACAAAGAAGGGCTGCTAGATTTGTCTCTGGAAATTACCGCAGAACATAGTCAGTAACTGATATGATAAACAATCTGAAATGGGATTCACTGGAAGACAGGAGGAGGCCGAAAGAGCCATGGGAATGTACAGGTCGTATATTAGTGATGAGGCTTGGAAAGATTTTGATAGGGGTAGCGCATGGAAGAGGAAAGCTGACCGTGACCACTAACTGGCACTCGATTTCAAGCATAAGGGTGTGGGAAGATTTCCTTTCGCAGGTAAGGTGATTAGGATTGGAAAAAATTAAATAAAAATTTATATTATATTATTTGATTACATAACTATATCATATTAACATTTCAGCTATATTAAAATGGTTTGAAAATTATTATTTTTTAATCACTACAGTTGTGACTGGCGAGATGTTAGCAACAAAAAAACTGCCTGTCAACTGTAAATTCGTATTGCTAGAAAGACGTAGAAAAATATTTAAAAAAATAAAAATGTGTCTTATATTTCAAAATTCACAATTTTTACCAGTACAGAAGGATTTCACTCGGGAAAACGCAACCGCTCCTGAGTGCCAGACGTACCGCATCCCTACCCAACTTCAAACATCGAGTTTTGTCACGAAATTCTAATTATTCTATGATAGTGAACATCAGTTCAGCATCTAAACTTTTTCGTGACTAGATTTTATTCGAAAGTAGTAACCTATTATATCATTTAATTACTCTTAATTTTTTTAAATAAGTAAGAAGGAGGTCATTCGATGTATGTAAATAATTTATCTTGATTAAATTTAATGCATATTTTAGTCTATAAAACGGAAAAGTTGAAATAAGGTTTGTTTTTATGCGAGTTGAGTTGCTCTCATTTTCGGATAGTTCCCCAACTATACCACCTACAGTGTATAGTATATTTTCGTAGATTTATATAATGGGTTGAATAAAAAACAGGAGGAAATGTAGCTATGAACGATTCAAAACGTTCGGATGAAAAATAATGGGAGCCGTTGTTAAACTGTGTTTTTGGTTTATAAAATAATATTTCTATGCTACTGAACATTATATACAAATTTGTAACATGCGGCTAACAGCCTTATGGTTCTGTGGCGGCTTTCACTGACGAGCGTAATGCGAAAACCAAGTAGCGACTGAAACAGGGGCCTCTAAATAGACAGCACGAACATGAAATGACAATCTGGCTTCGGTGTTGAAAGAAAGTAAACGTAACACTGACTAAAACTGTATTATTTTTTACATGTTAGATGTTTTAAAAATTACTCTTCGTTCGATGTAATAAATTAGTTAAGAAATTATTAAAAAAAGGATTATTTTCAACTGCTGGCGGCAAGCATTATACAATCTAAGCCAACTGAATAGAATACGAATGGTATTCCAAGGGACAGATACGGAAAAAAGTATCGAAAGCGAGATCTGTTTTCGTACTACAGTACAATCAAAACAGAGTAAAATGTGGGTTTCCTAACTTAACAGCATTTGTTTATTCACTATTTTATATATTTTAATATGTTTCCACTAGCATTCAATCTTACCCCAAATAATAACAATGATAATAATAGTAATAATTACCAGTATTTTGTTGAAATTAAAAGCTCAGCGAAGCGTATACAAAAAATAACAAAGATAATTAATTTGGACGTGTTTATAATTTAGTATACTTCTTTGTACCTGATATTTGATGTCAGAATACAATCATTTTCAATTTTGGTCATTTTTGGTAATACATACAAATACATTGTAAAGTTGTCCTTGAGTAATTGCAGTATTTGGCTTTTTTAAGCGTTTTTACCTACAATTTACTGAAAGTTATTGCAAAGGCAACGTTCATTGGGAATTCCTGCTAACCTTTGAAGCTGCGGCTACCAAACCGCCTGTTGTGCACGACACGTTGCATCTCGCTCACGTAGCCGTGTGGAGACCGTGAACCAACTTGAACTCTGCGTTTTAACGCAAACTAGAAATGTTATGCCAGAAAGAAATCCTATCCACAAATGCCTATTAATCTCCGAAGACTTTGTATCGATTGAGAAATATGAATGGTTGACAACGCCGACGTCACAATTTTTAAAAGGTTATAAACTGCTTTATTTTTTCCAAGTGATTGCTTATCTCATCTGTGTTACAAGCACTTTGACATGCTTGCTGCTCCACACACGTATAGAGGGGGTGGGGGGGGATCAGTATCCAGTTGGCTGGGGGTTGACCAGCTTGATGCGGGCGGTAACTTTTCTTAATTTTTATAAACGATCTTGGAGACAAAGTGAAAAGCTTTTTAGATTGTTTGCTGATGATGCGGTTATTTATGGGGAAGTAAGGAATTTGGCCGATTGCTTAGAAATTCAGCGTGATCTGGATGTTATTTTGGCATGGTGCGCTGAGTGGCAACTTACTCTAAATTGTAAAAAATGCAAGACAATGAGCATATCTAACAAAAAGAATCCAATTGTTCAGAAATACGAATTAAACAATTAAGTTATTGATTTCGTTGATTCTATGAAATATTTGGGAGTAACAATACAAATGAACATGAAATGGGACATACACATTAATTCGTTAGTAGGTAGAGCTGATTCTAGGCTGCGATTCATAGGTTGAATCTTGAAAAATTGTAATAAACAAACAAAGGAGATAGGGTACAAATCTCTTGTGCATCCACATTTGGCTATTGTTGTGCCATTTGGGATCCGTTTCGTAAGGGGTTGATCGGAAGTATAGACAAAGTACAGAGAAGAGCCGCTCGATTCGTGACCGCTTGCTACAGTCCATATGAAAGCGTCAGAAACTGATAGTAGACTAGGCTGGTAGTCTCTGGTAGATAGACGACACACGTTTTCGTTTAAACTTATTGGTAAACATGTGTACTTCCACTTTCACTTACGAGTGTAGTGAAATACTTCGTCCACCAACCTATTTGAGCCGGAATGACAGGAAAGATAAGATTAGAGAAATAAGGTGCCACAATGATTCTTATATGAATTCTTTTTTCCCCGTACATTAGGGATTGGAATGCACAACAAAGAGATTAGCTTTGGTGCTGAGCACCCTCTGCCACCCACTATTTTGTGAATTCAGAGTATATATGTAGATGTAGATGTAACTAATCAGTTACAAGCAACGGACTATTCCACCTACGGAAATCACCCCTGGTACGCGTGCGTACGCCCATCAGCACAGAGTAGACTAGGCTGGGAGTCTCTGGTAGATAGACGACGCACGTTTCATTTAACTTGTTGGTAATCATGTGTACTCCCACTTTCACTTACGAGTGTAGTGAAATACTTCGTCCACCAACCTATTTGAGCCGGAACCGGCGACTGTGACTCCCCGTGTAGTTTCCGCACCTTGCGAGCTACGAACGGAGTGTCCTCTCCACGTCACTACATTGCCTAGGACTGAAGTTAGAACTTACCCAGCAGCCATGATTTCCTCTCGACCTCGACAGCTTATTCTGCAGGGGTGACAGGTCGCCGCCGATTGTTCGGGTGGACCTCTAGTATCACCTACGGCCCAGTTCATCGCCTGGTCCGCCTACAGCGCCGTACCGAAGATCCTATTCTGCGCCGTTGCTGCCATTGAGGACATCGCACCGAGCATGGTGGATGAGTGGTTAACTCTCTGGCCTCGCATTCGTGAGGACGGCGGTTCGAATCTCCATCCGAGAATCCAGATTTGTGTTTCAATAAATCACTCCAGGCGATTGCCGTGATGCTTCCTTCAAAAGCAAATGGCCGAATTCCTTCCCGTACCTTACCCGCAGTCCTTTCCCTCTCGTCGTCGGCGAGACATAAAGCCATATGCAAAAAAATTAAAAAGACAAACATTAAAACTGTAATAACAGGAATAAAATGGCCCTTACATTACTGTTTATGCTGGACAGAAAATAGAATCTGTTGTATTAATCTTAGGAACTTCTGGAGGCGTTTTATTTTTCAGAGAATGTTCATGAAATCTCTCCATATCATCGCCAGGCAAATAATCTACCATTCAATGGCTCTGAATGGTTACAGTAAAGAGTAAACCGGAAGATTGTGCTTTGTTTCGCTTTAAACCATGTTACTTTTAACCGAGGCAAATGAATGCTAGTAACTTCAGTCAAAATCAGGCTTCTCGTAGAAATCCCGCGGTACAGTTTCAATGTTTTGTGGCGACGCGTTTCTTTGTGCATATTTGAATGTGGCCCACTTATCAATAACTTAAACAGGGCTGCGCAGTCTGGCGGTGTTTTCACCTTCGTTAGGAGTGCAGAAAAACAGCTGCCTAAAGACGGCGTGCTCTGAATCGAGTTACCCTAATGAGGACGGCAGCGTTTGCCCAAACGCTTTCTGATGATATTAACTGATGTAAATAATGTGAGGTAGTCTCCTCGCATTTATTCATCAGAGTTAATAGCGAACACAAGCGGTAGACATTTTTTAAAAAAAAAAAAAATCTGTTTGTAATGGCTCATAACACGAAAAATAACCGGAGCAAAAATATCTAAAAGCAAGAAAGACCAGTAACCAATTAATCCGAGAATGTATTTAACCAGAAAATAACAGATTAATCAATAAAATTTTTTGAATAGATTTCTGAGAGAATAGAGTCTTTCCAAGCATACAGCATCTAAACATTCTTCTCCTGTTTTTAGCCTTTTGACATTTAGATTCACTGTATTTATCAGGTTAATTTGTAAAGATTTATTTTTTTTAGAAAAGGAAATTTACTCTGGTGGTGCTCTGCTTTTAACACCATTCCTACTTCGACCATCAATTGAAATTTGACATCCTTTTAATATTGTTATGTAAATATGTTCATTAATTGTGAAAATAACAGTTTAGCTATCCCTTAGTTTCTAACATTTTTAATTCATAATAAAATGAGATAGATTCGTGGAAGATATTATCTTCCACGAATCTATCTCATTTTCCACCTAAATTAAAGAAAATGTAAATATATTTTATCAATGACTTACAGGAACGGAAAAAATTTAAAGAACGTCGCAATTTTCATATTTTCCAAGGTCCCAATGACTTTAGATAAAGAAACACTTGATGCCACTCACTTCTTTCATCGAATAGAGTTTTTATTGTATTTGTCTCCAAGACGAATTTGAGTAACGTCATACATCTTAGTGGTTTCTTGTGGGGGCTTTACGCCTTGTAAAAGTTTACTGCTAAGCAAAATATTCACTTCCATTTTTGAAAAAATGTACCGATCACATTCTGACAAAGGAATTATTCTATTCGTCTTTGAGAACACTAAGAATATGGATCCAGTATGTTTTATTTTGTTTCACTCCAAATATAGCCCATAAAAATAAAAAATAAAATTTTCGGTGTTAAAATTTTCGGTCAGTTTAGGATGCCAGAATTTTAAACGTTCAAAACACTTTCGTGAATTAGTGATTGAAGTAGAAGAAACTGAATGGAGGTATGCATGCAAAAAGGAAATAATCAATGAAATCGCAGGCACTAACGTATTGATTCTTTCATAAAGTGTTCGTTCCAGCAAATAATAATTAATAATTCCGTGTGGCTATAATGACCTGGTGACAGGGTTTCTATTTTCTTCACATTACACAGCAAGCTGTGCAAGTGGTGCAAGTGGGGATAATTGCCCATGAAAGTCCGCGCCGAGACAGGGATTCAAACCGGGGACCTCTCGGACCGCAGTTAGGCGCCTGAACCACTGAGCCACCAAACCACTCCACTCCAGCAATTGAATATCTGGGATAGCGTTTAGAGAAAATACTTGGAATCATTGTTAAGACGGGTACAACGCAGATACAGGAAATGGAATAGAAATGTTAATAAAGTTTTTAAATCAATATTAAAAACAAAAAGAATTAGAAAATTAAAATGAAAGAGAAAATTAATGAACTGTATTACGTTTGGACACTGAGACGAGAGGATGACAAGCGGTCAGAAGCGTTTGAGATGTTGGATGTGGAGGAGGAGATGAGGATAAGCTGGGAGGATAAATAAGTAATGTTGAAGTGCTGGGACAGGGTTCAGTGAAAGGAGAAAAATACTCCAAGTAATAAAAGAGAGAATGAAGAACTGGCTGGGACACTTGTTGAGAGTGGAGTGCCTGATAAAAGGACGCATTGGAAGGTCTAGTTTGTGGGAGGAGAATAAGAGGAAGAAGGAGGTACGTAATTATAGACAACATCAGGGAAAACGGCAACTACATGGACCTTAAGAGAAAGGCAGAAGATAGAGTAGTATGGAGAGCAGCCAAGTGTAAATCTAATTCTATTAATGGTGTTGTGTGAGGGACAAACATTGATCAGAACGACCGCATGTGTTAACTTGTTAGGAAATCGTACAAGAAAAATCATAAGAGCTTATAAAAGAACGATTCTCTAAGCCACACAATTAATGTGAATTCACTGGAATCAAACGAACAACCAGAGATTTCTTTATAAACATACATACTCTATGGCAGTCAATTAATAATTTGTGGCTTTGAGATCAGTTAAACGAAATCCCCTCCATGGATAAACGGTGAAATTAGGTTTTAAGTAGCTAAAAATTATCTTGATTTCAAATTGTGTTTTCCTTTTGTATAGAGTTGTACAGCTTGTTTAACAGTGAACTTTGACAACGCGTGAAGCCCCAGCACCCCTACCAAACAAGTTAACTTGATGATTGTGAAGAATATGCTGGATTGTTATTTCAAATTCAACTTGGAGACAAAGGACATAAACATGGTTTCGATTGAAAAATGTGAATTCTATAAAGTTTTTTTACTATCTAAAATCAATGAAACCTTCGAATTGCACAAAATTTATAATTGCTTTGGACTCTGCGCCTGTTCCCTGCAGGTAATTTAATAAGAAAAGAAACTTTCAAGGTTTCTTCTTAGATTTAGGTGGAAAATCATTAAATGAACCTAAAGAAATTACGTTTTTCAGAATTATCAATCGAAATATGTACATAACAATATGAAAAGGAAGTAAAATTACACTTGATATTCGAAACAGGTATGATATTAAAAGCAAAATAGCACCAGTCGAAAGAGCCTTCCTCAAAAAGAGAAATCCTCCAGATGAAGACAGTGAAGATAGCTGTCGGAACGAGAGTACTCAGAAGAACTTTTGAAATTGGACACAGCATTTTATGGTAGAATAGATTTTAGGAATTTTGGAATTTAGATTTTAGAAAGAAGGAAAGTTGAAGCATTTAAAATGTGTTGCTGTGGAAGGATACAGAAAATCAGAAAATGAGTTTTTGGAAATGATGGGTGAGAAAAGAAAGAGACAGAACGGGGAGTAAAATTTTAAAGAATCCTGAGTGGTTAATATGATAGTCGAAATAACAATTGAAGGAAGAAACTGTAGAAGAAGACAAAGATTAGAATATGTGAAGCAGATAATTGAGGAAGTAGGTTGTAAGGGTTATGTTGAAATGAAGAGATTAACACAACATAGGAAGAGATGGAGAATTGTATCAGATCTGTCGAAAGATTAAAGAAAATTGGAGAAAAAATATTTAAGAAATAGAAAAAAATGAAAATTAAAGAAACAATTGGGGAAACAATTTAGAAACTGCAGAAAATTCGCTAAAACTGATTTATGAGCGGGGTGTATAGAAGGAATGGAAGAGAATTATCTTTGCTTATCGATAAGATCCACAACAACTACGTTTGTTCCTGAATCAGAAGCCTCATGCAAGTTCGTTGTAAGACATTATTTTAAAACTGTAAGTGAGGAGCATATATCTTTATGGTAGATAAGAATGGTCTTGACGATACCAGCAAGAAGGAAAGTTGAAGTTTTTAGAAAGAGTTACTATCAAATAATACGAAAAATTAAGCGGACAAGTAAAGTTCGAAATGGACGTGTTTTTGGATGTAATGGACAAGGAAAGAAGTTTGTCGAAGAATCTCACATAAAGAACGGACAGGACGGGGAATGAAATTTTAAGGAATCCGTGATTGGTTAATTTATTAGTCGAGTGAAAGTTGAAGGAAGCAGCTGTATAGGAAGACAAACATTAGAATATGTGAAGCAGATAATTGATGAAGCGGGTTGTAAGGGGTATATAGAGATGAAGGTGCTAGGGTAAGATAGGAAGATATGTAGGATTGAATCAGAACAACAATTAAAAGATTTACAGATAGAGAAAGAAATATTAAAAAAATAAAAAATGAAAATTATGGTAACAGTTGAGAAAACAGTTTAGAGACTGCAGAAAATTCACTAAAACTGATTTCTGAGCAAGGTGTATAGAAATAATGGTAGAGCTTTGCTTATTGTTGACATCCACTATTTATTTATTTATTTGGCCTTTGGTCTGAGACCATTTAGCCAGCATTATCCATTAACGTTTGTTTGTTATTTTCTTCTTACAGAGTATTGGAGGCTTCAAATCTTCAGTTCTGTATCTTGAAGGAAGCGAACTATTGCCTTGTAGATTTGGACATTTCTTGATTGGAGAATGGTGGTAACGCTCGCTGGGAATTTGACTGAAAGCTGTTCGAGGCCCCTGTAGAAACAGTTTGCGTTGTGATTGAAACCGTGAACAGGAGAGTATGATTGAGGATGGAAATCTCTTGGTCTAAGGTGCATATAGGTGTTTCTGTTATATGAAGGCGGCATAAGTGGTGAGGATAACAACTATGTCCTAGTCTCATTCTAATAATGGTTGTTGCGTGTCTTCTTGCAATATTGTGCTCTGCGAACCAGGGTGTCTTCGGTATTGTAGGTTGTACTGCTGAGTAGTGTTTTCCTCTTAGTAGCTGCGTCCGGGACCAGTCTTCATTCCAACTGAGGTATGCCTTCCTAGAGACTAGTGGGATGAAATCCCTCCAAGGTAGCTGAATGCCTGAAAAGTGCCCTTCGTTGATGCTCTGTTTCGCTAGCTGGTCGACGATTTCATTGTGCATTATTCCTATATGACCTTTAATCCAGAGAAAATGTACTTGTATGCCAACTGCAGAAGCTTCTGAAGCTAATCTTATTATTTCATACAGGTATTGGTGCATTTTGTTACTCCATACTGGGTTCTGTAATTTCTGGAGAGCGCTCTTAGCGTCAGTAAGTATTAAGATCCTTGGAAAGTGCTTGTCTAGCCCGTACGTGATAGCTGCGCACATGGCTATAGTTTCCGCTGTATAAATTGACGTCTCTGCAGGTAGTAATGTTGTCCGTACTCGTCAGTATGTGGGCAATAATAAGCGTATCCTGCACCTTCCGTAGTTTTAGAGCCGTCGCTGTAAATATGGATGTAGTTGGGCCAAGTTTTGTTCAAGAAAACTCCAGGCGATGCTTTCTTCAAAAGGCCTTGTCCGAATTCCTTCCCATTCCTTGTCCCCAGTTCCATCCCACCTCTAATGACCTCGGCGTAAGCCATAAGTAAATAACAAAGAGATCCACCATAACCACGTTTTTACGTGAATCGGAAACCTCACACAAATGCGTTGTTTTAGTTGGTTACCTCCTTATCTAAGTTATAAGCTGTCGTGAAACTGTATTTCTGCAGAATAAACAAGAGTGCGTCTCGGTGAGCCGGAGGGCTCCGCTCGATACGGTGGCAGTGTTCACGCCGCCTGCCGGTTATGCCTGCCCGCCACCGTCTGCCCGCGCGTGCCGGGTGGAGTGTCGCGCAGGCGCAGGCGGGGCGACACTGCTCGCTCGGCGTGGCGTGCAGCCGGCAGTCAGTGGGTCGGTGTGCGACTCGACCACGAGGGACGCGACCGGGCGACGCGCTGGAGGCCAACGGCGGCGGGCGTTCCGCCAAGCCGCGGCGCAGGGACGCTCGCGCCTCCACCGACCTGCAACAGGTACGGAACCTCTGCGGCGGAACTGGCCAGTGCCGGGGCGACGCCTTCAGTCGAGTCCATTCGAGGCTGAGGACGTCACGACTTAAAACACGGCATCTCACCTCTCAGATTCACAGAAAAAGATGCAGCTGAAGATACTTGGAAGATGGCAATCACTCAGTGAGATACAGATATCAATTTGACGGTTGTATTTACGTCGAGTAATGAAATTAAGGATGCGAAATTAGCAGCGTATTTGGAAAGTTTGTTTCTACGCGTGAATGACATTTAAACAAACTTTTCTAATTTAAGATAGTAAGTCTCTCTGCGAATACTGTGATCGGAAACACATCTAAGGTTTCGGGCGAAATGGGACGCTATTGAGAACGATATCTTATCGTCTTACACTTCACATATCTAATCACCTGCTGAAACAAGTTAATTTGTCTCTTGATGTACAGATAGACAGTGGCATTTCTTAGAGTTCACTGGCAGTGTTTAATTTATTACATAACTATACGGCCAAATGCGACCCTGATATAAAGTATTTTAGATGAAAAACGTGTTACCTATTTGTCATTTGGTAAACGTTTCTTAGTAACCGTTGGAATGGTTTTAAGCAATTATTACTGGCTACCGGCAGTAGCTTAGTTTATAATACTTCGGGCTCGGTTACAAGGGTCCTTGGTTGCAATACTGCCTGGGACAGGAGCGTTTTTAATTAAGTATTGCGTTCATCTGGTAATGTCAGTACTGCGTACAACCATCAAACTGAGAGAAATCTTGAAACTTCACGGAAAAAATTACAAGTTTAGCACTTGTTGTAGGATGAAGTCACAGGAAGTTATTAATAAAAAATACGAAACTACAAGCGTCAGAAAATTACTGACAGCGTTCTCTTCTGAACAATGGAGGATTGAAGCTTTTTTCAGGCAAATTTTTGGTCTAATGCTCAGCATCTTTTAATAAACATAGGAATTCAATAAATAATATTGAATAATTTGTATAATTTTCTATTTGTTGAACGAAATGAGAAATACTTTACAATGTTCATATTTCAGGGCAATTTCATGAATTCATGTAGTTAAACACAAAGATTTCACAAAGAATGAATACTCGTGATATGTTGATAGAATTTTATTCGAGATACTAAGAAATGAAAATCCTCAGAATTATGTTTTGTGTCTTGACAGCTGATGTGTAAGGCTCTTTATCGTCTTTGTTAACGGATGTATACATGCATTAATACATACTGCGGGAGCTCTTACCATCACCAATCCCACGTTTATACTCTTCACCAATCTTGGGAAGTCTAAATTCCAGCGAAATAATAGTAAAGTTGTAAACAATTTCCTCTTTGACCAAAGTAAATAAATTTACCAGATAAATTTTTTTATCAATTCGTGTTTTTGGAGATGTAACGATTGGCCGCTTGCGAACAAAATCTTAGATACTTGTTAAACTCACTTTGATATGAAGGAACGTTTCCTGTCGCTCAAGAATACTTATTGTTTTCACCCACTACAAATGTTTTATTCGGTACTACCATTGGTTGTGATTATATGATATTGATTTCTTGCTAAATTTTTACCACGTGGCTGAGATCTGTTTTTCTTAGTACATGAAGTTCACGCAAAGTGATGTTTATGTTTTCAACTGTGACCATCGGATACACAGATAGCGTCCAATATCATAAATAATAGAGAACAAATCTTTACCTTTACCAAAATCGCAGTATTTTAAGCTAATTCTCGGAAATATGTATAATTTTAGAGTAGAAAACCAAATTTTTGTCTGAGGAATTTAGAAAGTTGGATTTTACCGCTGAAGATTTAAGAGTTTTAAAAATCTATGTCTCTGGGACATATTCCAAACAAAAAGTAACAAAAAACAAAAAAATGCTTCAGTTCATTTCATTAAGCTTAATACGGGATTAAAAATAATTTTAAAACTTCTGGCTTTTTTGAGAGATATGACACATATATATACCGGTTTAAATAACGTTCACTCTGTACTCAAAATATACGTCTACATTTACATCTTAACTACTGTTTAAATGAAGTTCCATACTAGTTTGTAAGTTACATTTCTACTTCATTATAGACTGGTCGAGGTTCGAGATGCAACTTCCCTTCAAGGTTACCCTACATATTTTATCTGTTGTCAATATTCCTTTTTTTAACTAATACAATGCCTACAGTGATGAATAGCATATCAGCGAATAACATTTTTTTTACCGATGTTTATCAAAACATTCTAATTATTTGTTCAATATTTAAGTTAAAAGTAGATCCACGAGTGGCCGAAACACTGTATACATCGCAGCAGCGTCTGTGTGAGCCAGACGCAACACAACAGTCACAGCAATCTCTTTGGTAGTGCAGGTTCAGGGGTTAGCAGTAGACGAGACTTTTTTAATTCGTATACAGTGTCACGAAAATAACAAACAAATAATTCAAGATAATTGCATTCTGACCAAAAAATTACATACAAAGCGATATAGTAAATAAATTCACATTAATAATATTTATTTGCTATTTGGTGTATACTACTCTGTGAGTATTAACCTCAACAACTCATTAAGATTGTTTTTTGAGTGGTGGAGCGAAAGGTTGAACGATTGAAAGTTTCACACGTGTATAATGGTAGTTTACTATTTATGTTTATTTTTTTCTTCTTCACTTATCAAATCGAAGGTTGGTTTCATGTAACTTTTGATTCCTTTGCTCTCATCGCCTTCCTTCTCAGTTCACTGTGCATTACATATCTCACGTTATCTCATTCATATACGTCATGCGAGGCGTCCCTGTTTAGGCCTTCGATGTTTCTACCCACTATCAATGTCAGACATTTGTTGTTGCACAGTTGATGGCCAATCAGAAGGAATCTGGATCAATCACTTACTGCTGCACGTGTCATTATGTCCATCCAGCTGGTCATTAGCATAATGCGACAGTAGCACCTTTCAAACCCCTTTTTAGTGACGGATTATTTGAAAGTTTTAAATGAAGGAAAAAATGCAATGAAACCCGCCAGCGTGGCTTCAGGCATTAACGCGTCACCAAGCTATGTCGGGGAGGGACTAGGAATCCTGGTCCCCACGTACCGGCCAATCCGATTGCGGTTTTCTGAATCATCGCGGTGAATGCTAAGAAGGTCCCCAATCTCCACCTCGTAAACTACACATCTCAAAAACAAAAATACACTTATCACACAGAAAATAGTTGCATGTTTCGCAGACAGATGATAGAACAATTCTCCTCCAATTGAGCAAACTTTCCGGACGTGACAGATCTGTCCTGCCACCCTCATGACTACACACCGGGCGCTTGTACGCAGGTGCCCGAGTCTCGTGGTCTCCAGGGCCGACACGAAAAAGGATACGAAATGGGTCACGTGGTCATATTTAAATTATATCGCCTGCGTTAATGGCTATAAGAGTCTCGACATGTCGCTAAATTCAAGAGACTGAAGTCTCGTAACATTTTATGCGTTTCGCAGCCGTCATGTTATGAAGACGTCATCACTTTTCGGGTTTTTCTGATTCACCTCTCATTTTGTTCTGTTGCTAACGTTTCGATCCAAACCTGGGATGTTCTCCAGGGCTTCTTATTTTTGTTGTATCTGCTCCAAATTGATATCGTATTAACCTCTTAAGTTGTAGGCAAACTTTAATCTATTTTTTTTTTTTTTTTTTTTTTTTTTTTTTTTTTTTTGCAGAAAATGTATGCAGCGAATCAAAGGTTGTATGATTGAGTTCTGCCCTGTTTGTTTTGTTCAGAAGCACACACTTCCACGTCAAACTGAGTCCAGAACCCCCTTATTTCTTTAAACTTTTTGTTGTGTTTAAAAATTTCAATGGATTACCTAATTTTATGTTCAGAGCTTTGGTTGTTCTAGGACTTTATGTTTCTTCCGCTTAGTTTGATGAGCCTCCTTCTTCTTATCAGAGCTCCACCACTGTAAAGGGTCTCTAGCAGCGGGTTCAGCAGGAAAAGAAGCACTGAAGAAGTTCAGAGTTTGGAAATGAAGCGTCGGCAACTAATTAAAATCTTAAAAATAATTATATATACAAAAATGTCAGGATTTACGTTTGGTGTTATGATGATGAAGTTTGTATTTACCTTAAAGCCTACTCTTCAGAAGCTATAACACTTAAGCAAGCTTTTATCCAAATACTAATCATTTATTACAGTAGGTAATTCAAAATTATACTACTTCTACCTTTTTCTATCTCCGTTAGTAACTTTCTCCCAGGACAAGAAATATTCTTTGCCATCTCTTAAACATTAATGGTTTTCAAGTCTAGGTCTCCGATTACAATTACAATATCGTGAATCTCTGCTCCGTTTTGCTTTCTTTATCCGAAAGAAAATGAGTAGTCTACCAAGGTTTATTTCTTGTTAATTTTACTTCAAGAATACCATTACTTACCTGACCGCAACTAGACTTTCTAATCTTAAACACACTTTTATGCCGCAGCTTTTCATTTACCATATTGCAAATTACTCAGCGCAACTTTATGTATTCGTAACTTTTCAGCTCCAATTATTTTCATAATTTTAGCAGCTACCTTCTAATTGATTCCGAGCCATCTGATTTATGCCTCTCTCTCTCCATTGACAATCATGTACGTACGTCGTTTCTCCTTGGTTTCGGGTCTGCTGCCACCGGTTCATGATTTGCTGCCAAAGATGATACCCAAATGCCATTAATATATAATATTCACAAATTCATAATCAATCACATTTATATACATTTATCGGCTGACGTGACCTCATAAAACGAGAGTTGGCTGTTGACGCAGTGGACTCAACGGTGACGTTATTGCAGTCATCATGAATTTCTTCGTTGGGTTAAAAGAATCTGGAGGCCTGCGTTTTGTGTCACTATATTGTGTGTTCTTGTGTATAGTCGACCAGACTGTACGAGGTGTAGTGCTACCATTGCCTCTGTTGTGAGATGCGGCATCTGTTTCTTCTCTTGTGCTAACAGTTGTAATCGGAAAACACACTCCTTTGACATGGAGCATACTGAAATGTTACGACATTTGCATAGCAAAAGGAGGCTTCAGATATTCCTCTAATTTGAAGTTTGTCTCCGAACTTGCGAATACAGTGGTAAATGTGAAGTTACTTTAACACATGAAAATGCACTGTCATATAGGGTCCTGTAAAACGTATACTTACCAGCAATTAAGAAATTTAAAGTAAAATTATGTCTAGGGTAATGGCGTAGCGTTACTATTATAATATTAAAATTCCTTTTTTATGTACTAAATTTACGTATGACGTACGTCAAACTGCTTCTTGTTTTCTACTATAGACAAAGCTCGATTTAGTGAAACATTAATAGCACAAGAAGAAAAATTAAATGTGCGAAGTAGTAACACAGTTCCTTCAAAATGTCACAGTTTCATTTAAAAAAAATATGTAGATACTAATTGGGGGATTGTTTGGTCAAATATTTTTAACAACAACCTGCCTTCAGACATACGAGCTTTATGGTACAAAGTGGTTAGTGAGACAATTGCAACAAATGAGAAATTTTTCCGAATAAACTTCAAAGCAACCGACAGATGAGAATTTTGCGGGAATATCGATTCATTTCTACATCGTTTTCAGTGTGGCGATGCAAACCAAATATGGGTGTGGACAAAGCAGGCTCTAGCAGCCATTTTACAGGTATCACCGATGAATGTAGACACGAGCTTAGTAGTACGACCAGAGATAATCCCGCAGGAAAAACACAACTCGTGCATTTGGATACTAGGCCAAACCATGTTCTACATGATTACTTGTCCACAATGAAAAGCAAGATATGGACGATTAAAAGGTAGACAAAATACAAAGAAAAGTATGAAGTCTGTTTGGAAAATAGTATCACCTCACAAGTTGCACAACGGTAAACTATAAAATCTAATTTACATACTTGTGCATACACATCAAGGTTAAGAATGAGAGTCCAGTATCTTTGACTTATGGTAGTTATATTTATAATGAATTGTAGTTAATTTTATGTAATATAAATATAATACTTTAATGTGAAAAAAAGTAATTAGCCTCATAGAACGTCAAAATTGACAGGTAGGGCGTATTGTTCTTCGCATTAGCTTAACTAAGCATAATAGTACTTCCTCGTGCCTTACGTTGAAGCAAACTGTTTCAGTTGTCATCCTGGTCGAGGTTGCATTTCATCATAACCACAAACTGAAATTATGATCTCAGTAACATGGCGTCAGTGAAGACAAACGAAATTAAAAATAAATCGTAGTAACTTATTTGTGAATGATTAAATTCATATTAGCTCAGATGCAGAGTAGGATTGCTCCCGCCGTCGCCCAGAGCTGCGAGTTTTGTCGTATCTAAATATTACAATAATAACTACCAGCTATCTGATCTTACTACAGCATCTTAAAGAGAAACGTTTTGCAGTCCGTACGTAATCGAATTAAACCTTTGATCAAATTTTACGTAAAAATACTCCACAGTAATTAGTTTGATACTGTTTTGTTTTGCGCTCTGTTGACATCGAGGCCACTAGATGCGGTAAAGTATTAAGGACAAACAGGAAGGAATTCGGCCATGGCCTTTTGAAGGAACCATCCTGGTATTCACCTGGAGTGATTCGGGAAACCATGGAAAACCCAAATCTGTATTCCGGGACGGGGATTCGATCCCGAGCCCTTCGAATGCGAGGCCAGAGCGTTGCCACTCACCCAACACACTTTAGTAACTTCATATTATTCCTTAGCTCAAATTCGTACATAGTTGTATCCACAGATAAAACCAACGATTGAAACAGCTAAGAGCAATATGTGTGTCGTAGCATCCACCTCTTCTTCTCTACAGATTCATCTAGAAGCGTAGGTAGTTCTAGTCAACCGAACGTTACTGGTCAACAATGTAACAAATCAAACTGCCAAATTCTGTGGAAACCTGAAATGTATTAAAAACAGGCTTTAGTGAACCATAGCGAAAATTCCCCTTTTGAGCATGATGTATTAAAAACGTTATGGTTTCAAGATGTAACTTAAGTAGAAATAAATAAGTTGATAGCAGAAATAATAAATACAGTTTGTCGTGATTTGTTTTAACTGTGACGCCGGCATGTGGAATATGGTATACTGCTAGCAAAATGTAGTTACCAGTAATTCTTATTAACTGGAGGCAAAAGGATAGTTATGTTATGGTCATTAATATCAGTTTCTGCCGTCCTATTAGCATTCTAAGAAAAGTTGAGTATCGATTTCAGTTATTCAGTGGCGGACTGGTGACCCTTCAACTTGGAGGTAGGAACCTATTCTAACGGAGGGAACGTAAGTGTTGCATCTGTGTGCGAGTAACTAACGTTCTCTACTACAGATGTATCTTCGTTGGTGAAATGTGTGGTTTACAAGATGAAAGGTGAAGACTGTGAACAGCTGTAGGGTGACCTGGATAGAATATCTAAATGGATAGGTCAGCATGGAATGAAGATAAATGCCAGGAAGAGTCAGCTTATTAGGTACACAAATATAAAACTAAAGGTTAATCATGATTATTGGGTGGGATCAGAATTACTTGTTGAAGTGTAAATATCTTGGAATAACGTTGATAACAAACTCAACTGGACAGAACACATTGGGTAGGTGGTAGGAAAGGTTACAAATTCGTTCATTTACTGGTGAGGGTGATGAGAGGATGTACCAGAGAAGTTAGGAAATTGGGTTACAAAACTTGGGTCAGACCATTAGTTGTAGTGGTGTAGTTTGGGACCCTACATTTTGGTTACCAAATACAGGACTTGGAGGGTGTGTAAAGAAGAGCAGCTAGACTTGTTTGTGCAAATTATCGCAGGACCCAGTCAGTAACTGATATGTTAAGGGAGCTGGATTGTGAATCATTGGAGGAAAGGAGGAGGGTGAAGAGAATGCTGGTATGTACAGGGCATATGTTGGTGATGGGGCTTGGAGGGATATTGGTCAAAGAATTAGAAATATTGCATAGAAGGGGAAAGACGACCATGACCACAAACTGGTACTCGATTTCATGCATAATGGAGTGGGAAAATTTTCTTTTGCTGGTAAGGGTGTCAGGGATTGGAACAAATTACCAAATGAAGTGATGAATAATTTACCAAAAACACTTCAGGAATTTAAAGTTAATATTTGTAAATCGGAGCGTTAGCTCCATCGCAATTAAATCAAATTGATTTAAAAAGTAGGGACCGTATTAGCATTCAGCTAAGGGATTGTGGAAAACCATCTTTAAACCTCAATCTGGATGGCCGGTATGCGGGTGTCAGGATAATAACTTGATCCGGTAGTACCTCCGGATCCAAAGTGGGGCGCCTTAATACTTACAGTCACACTTGCTGATCCTAAGAAATTATACGTCACTCATAAGTAGAAAATGCTAGTGCTTCACAAAGATGTCGAAGCAAGTCGTGTTAGATGAAGCGTACTATGAAGCGACCTCGGAATTAAAGCATGATGAAAAAATTATAAAATTCTTACGATCGCAACGTTCATGAGGCCGATACCTCGTATTATTGGTCGGATGACCTTGAAAAATCAATTTGAAGGATTGCTCCAGCCTGGCTTCGGGTTTACTGTCTGGTTTTGTTGTTAGTAGGAGAGAGCGCAATGAAAGCTTGGCATATGTCGTCCTGCCAGCATCATCCTTTATACGTTGCAGGTTTATGTCACAGCTCATAGGACCGCCCACCATCACCGCAATATGGTCAGCTGGAGTTTCTAGACTGCCTCTCCCGGCATTTACTCGAGCGTATGAGAAGCAGTCCTTCACTTATCAACCGAAACACTTTACCATATCATTTTTACTGTAGCCCTGGGATATGATATTTGATATTAACTTCAGTTCCATTTGTTAATGACTTTACACTTCTAACTAGCCTTTAAGTCCATAAAAAATGACAGGTGAAGGGAATGTTCTGGCAATTCTCTGCTGTTGCCTAAATAGAGATGGAACTTCTACTGAATTAATGCTGTCATAATTAGGGAACCAATCAAATTAAAAATAAATTAGAAATCTCTAAACTTTATGCTACAGTGAGTGGTATTGATGTTAATCCAGGTCGAGGTCTCATTCAGCACGATAAATATGGAACTACTTTCATCCGTACGATAACAACTTCAGTAACTCGGAGCATATGAAAGCAGTTTAAATTATTATTTATAAAACTAAATTCATAGTGAATTATTGTGTAAAAAATTGTGTCAGTTGCCGTTCCAGTCCTGTCTGGATTTCGACATAACCTCAACTTCTAATAATATTGCTGTTAAAAATTCATAGATTTTATTACCCGTGCAGGAATACATTCACTGTATTGTGATATAAATTTGACCCATTTGTAATATTTACAAACGCCTGATATAGTGACATAAGTAATAAAAGCAATTAATATATTAATTTAAACAAAGTACACACTTTTATTTCAGTGTTTCGGCAAATCATTTCTTCGAGTATATTATCTACATTGTTTATATATATCTTGTAAGCCCGTCAAGGACTGTGCGAGGAATAAACACAACCTCACCCTTGGCCGAGCCACCCAAAAAGAATCATGTTGAGTGCTTTTAGAGACAAAATATTTCTGAACATGTGATCTGTTCTCTTACTTCAATCTTATCACTGCCGGATCTCTTAAGGTAGATTTGAACTAAAAATGCTTTGCACAGAGTCTGAGATTTCGGGGACAAACATTAAGTTTTTAGGATCAATGATCATAACAGTCTGACGTAATCTGGTGACATACTAACTTCATCTTTGTTTGAACGTGAAGGTTCGCTCTAAAAAATCTGAAGAATTTGTTTTGAATAGACACAAAATTATTAAATGGGGACAGAGGTATGGCAGATCCCATTGTTTTTTGATGCAGACAGGTTATTACATTTCAATTAAAGTCGAACTTGTCCATAAATTCTTGATAATACTGCAGATGTGGTATTGCCTCTTGCATAAGTTTAAATTATACCACACTGCATAATAATAATAATGCGTTATGGCATTATTAGTCGAGAGATCTCGGTTTGTTTCGGTCGTCTGCGATACACGTCCACCGTGGCTGACTAACCTAGCCCGGTAATCCTTCCAGGTACAGGTGTCGCCGTCGTAGATTTTAGTATAGATTTGTAGTATAGATTTTAGTGGTACTGAAGGCAGAGTGTTTCCAAGCCAGCACAGTAGTATGAAGTCTACACCGCTCATATACGACACCAGCGGCAAGGTCGCTGGTCTTGCAGTCCTTACTGTGGGAACACTGTATAGCACGGCGGGTACACGAGGCTTACACACTATGAGCACGTAAACCACGCGCATGTTCGTCGTGACAAACAGCCAATGAGAAGAAGGCTTTCCCCTCCTTCCAGAACCGTGGGCGCCTTTTTGCGCCCACGATTCGCCCCAGTCCGTGATGTGAAAATTCGTGGGGCAAACCTGTTACCATCCAATTAGGCCGTTTTAGGTATTTTTCCTATTATTCTCCCTCTACTGGCTCGGAACGCATTCTGCGATAGTTTTGGATCCTATGGTTTCTGTGTTAGGTATAGCAAGATAAATAATTGCTTCCTCTGCTATGCTAAGTGGAACTTTGTTCCAAATTAGTATGCGGTAATTGATACCCCAGATCTGACACCAATTTTACTTGGGTATGTCGCGTGTAGACCGAGCGAGTGGCGAACTTACCCACTGTGGGTCCGTCCTAGTGACTTCTTACTGTCGGCTGCGGTGGTTCTGGTTTCCAGTCGGCATCTGTAAACTTCTGGCTAGGATAAAAATACATACACAGAGACTTAATTTGCTTAAAGTTAGGACGTAGGTGCTCCTTGAAATGGTATGAAGAGTTGTGGCTACTTGATTTATTGTTGAAAGCGGCGGTGTGGTACAGTTACAGGTAAGTGGTACATAAAATCGGGGTTCTCCGATATTGGAATAGTGGACCATAGGATCCAAAGCTAACGCAGAATGCGTTCCGAGCCAGCAGAGGGAGAATGATAGGAAAAATACCTAAAACGTGTTGCATTTCTCTCTCTTGGTAGAGAACACTAATGCTCGCGGATAGTGGGATTTAGTAAATTTTACGAAAATGTTTGAAGTAGCAAATTCTGCTGACGCGGTCGCCAGTGATTCAGCTGATTAACACACTTTACCGTGTCAAGAAGAATCACACAAAAAAGAATAACAAATTAACTTTTGTAAGTTTAATAGAGTTCTAAATCTTTACCCACACCAGTCGTGATCTTATATATTTCATCGGACTTCTATATACATATATATGTACCCGAAGGTTGCAGAATCCTCAGTTAAAAACGGTTCACATTAACAATCCTTTATAAATCACACTCGCATTTTCACAACTCTAACTGAAAATAGTTCAACATTAAAAAGGGAGTTCGAGAAAAACTCGCACATGGGTGGCGTGCTCGATGAGCTCGGCTGCCCCAGGAAGACTAGTGGGTGCCACATGTTGGGTTCGCGGGCGTTTTTAATTGACTTCCGGTAGCCGGCATGCACTCCGGGGTCTTCCACGGTACTCCCACAGACCGGCGGGAAATTTAACACCCACTCGGCCGTATTCCAAATAGCACAGTCGGTTCTCAATCTCCCGGTCCACCGGCTTTGGAAGCAACCTCTATCATATGGCTATGCTACAAACGGCCTAATTGGATGGTAACAGGTCTGCCCCACGAAATTTCACATCACGGACTGGGGCAAATCGTGCGCGCAAAAAGGCGCCCTCGATTATGGAAGGTGGGGAAAGCCTTCCTCTCTTTGGCTGTCTGTCACGACGAACATGCGCGTGGTTTACGTGCTCATAGTATGCAAGCCACGTGTACCAGTCGTGCTATACACTTTTCCCACAGTAAGGACTGCAAGACCAGCGACCTTGCCGCTGGTGTCGTATATGGTGTCGGTGTAGTCTTCATACTACTGTGCTGGCTTGGAAACACTCTGCCTTCATTGCCACTAAAATCTATACTACAAATCTATACTAAGATCAGCGACCCCGACACAGGGACCTACAGTTTAATGGGAGCTTTTTTTTTTTTTTTTTTTTTTTTTGTAACATTTTAACGTCCCATTTTAACAACGTGGTCTTTAGAGACGGGAAAGGATGGGGGCAAGGAATGGGAAGGAATTCGGCCATGGCCTTTTGAAGGAAGCATCCCGGCATTCACCTGGAGTGATTTGGGGAAACCATGGAAAACCCAAATCTGGATGCCCGGACGGGGATTCGAACCGCCGTCCTCCCGAATGCGAGGCCAGAACGCTATCCGTTACACCACCACGCTCGGTTTAATGGGAGCGTTCTGCGTAAATAACATTACACAACAAGCTGTGAAAGACGTGGAGGTTGACTGAAGGGCTCTTAAAAATATCCACCATCCTTCTTTTTTTTTTTTTTTGCTGCTGAATTTACGATAGTCTGTCGACGTCGATACCATCAGAGTCATGAAATGATTGTGGGAAAGAAACATTTTTCGCGACGGTATGTTTTAAAGGAATCTTTCTGGCATTCCCCTGGCTTGGCTTGATTTGGGTGAACCCAAGTCTGGATGGCCGGGTTGATATACGAACCCGCGGCCTCCCGAATGCGAGGCCATAACCTCACCGCTCACTCTCCACGTTCCGCCGAGCCAGGGGTTCACAACCGGGGACCTCTCGACCACCACTCAACGCAATACATAGACCACTCACCACACTGTCATTATTGAATAATACTAATAGTATTAAGCACTAAAGAAAGCATTAGATTTAAGCACTTTACATTTTTTCTTTCAGGGATTTATAGTTCCTGGAAGTGGAGGTCGTTACCGAAGTACTTAAAAGAATCTTTAACGCCAGTAAAAAAGGATTTTTTTTCTTTTTTTTTGCTGTCATCATCTCTCGACTGGTTTGATGCAATCCTCCATCCCTTCCTCTTCATCTCAACATACCCCTTACATCCCAGGTCGCCAGTTATCTGCTTCATATGTTCTAATCTCTGTCTTCCTTTGCAGTTCTTACCTTCGACTGTTTCCTCCACTAATAAGTTAACCAATCCTGGATGTCTCAAAATATGACCTACCATCCTGTCCCTTCTTTCTATAAGACTCTTCGACAAACTTCTTTTCTCATCCATCATTTCTAAAACTTGTTTGTTTCGTACTTTATCCGTCCACTTAATTTTCAGCAACCTTATATAACATCACATTTCAAGCGCTTCAGTTTTACTTCTTTCTGGTATTCCTAAAGTCCATGTTTCGCTACCATAAAGTGCTGTGTTCCATACACAGAATTTTAAAAAGCCCTTGCGCGTCCTAGAATAAAGGAAATTAAATCAGAGGGACTGACTGCACCCACCAGTGCGACTGAGCTTGTTAAAGCTCCATCACATTGGATAAGGCCCACGTTAAAATCCCGCGTACCCTTTCCAACAACAACTTAGGCCAGGGATGGGCAAACCACGACTTCCGAGCCGCATGCCGCTCTTTGGGACGTTACGGTGGCTCTTTCGTAATATATTTCTATCACACATCTTTACCTACCATAATAGTACTAGCAGTAGTCACAACGTCGGCGAGATCTAAAGACCAGGTCTCACCAGTGTGCACAAACGTTTCCCAACATAAATCATATCAAAAATAAATCGAGAAGCCAAATAACTTATGAAAATTTGGATTCATGTTCGAAATTAAAAACAACAAGTCACGTACGTAATATTATGAAACTTTCTAAGGAAATGCAAGCGTATTGGTCTCATTAACTAAAATGCTAACTATTTACAAGTGATTTCTTTATGAATGTAGACCTATTATTTAAACAATCGCATGTATAATGGTGTATTGATAATTTAATAAATTATATCAATTTTTTTTACATTGTAACTATGGCTCTTATAAATTTTTCCCGACTCCTTTAATGGTGACATTGGTTCTTTAACTTTGCCGATCACTGACGTGGGCAAATGATGGGACCTCCCAAATCTACGCGTCATAAACTACACGTTACACAAACAAACAAACAATAAACTTATCATACGTTTCACACACAGTTGACAACACTGCTTTACCGCAAATTGATTAGGAAGACGTGATTAGTAGTCACTTTGTCACCATGTATAAGTGATACGATTAAAAAACGGTGGGAACTGCATCGCAACTCCTCCTATCAGTAAGCGCTCTGAATGCGATGATTAGCATCTATCATAAATGAACGTTAACGGGCGACCATTCTTGTACGCAGTTATTACTCCCATTCTTTCATTTAAACACTGGAATTCCGATTATATCTGACAGATATAAGATTTCTCAACTTCTGTCACAACTGCGGGGATCTTTTAACTAACAGTAGGGATGAAATATATCCCTGACTCGTTTTAATTCTAGTCATAGTCTAAATTAATCTTCCTTGTCAATGAAACAATACATTTCATTACAGCTTAAAAATCACCTATAAAGAATCATCTACAGACGTTTCTATGATAGTGTCAGAAAGTATTCAAGCTTTCATCGTGGCAGTGATAATTTTGTTTCCAGTTTTAGCTACATTCATTAGAAATTATGAATGAATCATACATGCTAGTAATCAGCATATTCCATCAGGATCGTTCTATTGCTGTAACACACGCGATGCCTTCATTAAGGAGATTAACACTCTCGCAACACTAACGCCGTACTCTGAATTGGCAACTGCTGGTTCACCACAGTGTGTGGTAGAATCATAACTCCTTTGATATATCAAGCAATGAAAAGATGTGAGAATTGATTCTTTACCGTTCTGCTGATAAAAATTCTTCCCGGGTGTTCTGCCGGATAAGTTTTTCTGCCATACACGACGTTTCGATAGCTTGCTCCACTGTCTTCATCAGGTGAACTGAAAGTCGGAGTTACTACTGTGACCACACTTCACCGACAGTGATGAAGACAGAGGGTGAAGCTGTCGAAACATCTGGTATGTCAGAAGAACTTATCCAGAAGAACACCCGGGAAGAATTTTTATCAATGAAAAGATGAATCGTCACTTCAGTTACGAAGTAACTCCTGCGTTGAAACGGGAAAACAAGTGGAAGCTTATAGATATTGCTTGGCATCATACCCGTAACGCAATTGTAAGAAATGAAATCCTATCCCAAAACTATTATTGAACTTCTTTTGGCAAGGTCACCGATTTTGTAGGTTTATTTGTTCAGTAATTTGAAGAGAAAATGACACTATATTTTTGCCACATTACTGTTCACTGTTTTATTCTGTATTTAAAATCTTTTGATTTACTAACTTTGTCTCAACGAATCGCAGGAATACAAAACACCAACAACGCATTATTATTTGAACTTAAGAACGAAGTTTCTCTCGGTGATGATAATTTATAAAATGCCCTCGAGTTAAAGAAGTGTTATCACTTGATGTTTCGGCGATCACAATCACTGTCACTATCTTCTTGTGAATGGCGACAGTGTTTGTGATCGCCGAAATATCGAGTGATAACACTTCTTTAACTCCGCTAGTTACCCGATAGCATTTGATAAATTATTTTAACTGGTTGGCACCAGATATACGGTACTAAACTGGTGAATAAGCTGGTTTAATTGCTGCTGGAATATTTTGTCTCCGTCAAAATGAAATTTTTCCTTTTCGTTTCAACCATCTATGGACTACGACTACGCAACTGCATTTCCTCTTCTGAGTTTCCTTCCTCTGCCGCCAGTACTCTTTCATTCTCTGGTTCACTCTTGCTTTTTCTTCCTCTGAAAATGCCCTCCTTTTCCTGATTGATTTTTCTTCAGTCAGATCCTTTACCTCCGCAATCTTTCCTCTGAATAAATCCCTGTCTTGGATGTCTTCCATGCTGAACCCACATCTTTTCAGATCCTGATGGACCTCCTTCACCCATGGAACTTGAGTCTTCCTGTTCTCTTGAAAGTTGAGTATTTTCTTTGCCATTCCTTCTGGTTCCATTCTCTTGATGTGTCCATAGAAAGCTAGACATTTTCTTAATTGTGTTTGATACCTTTTCAAAATTGTCGTATAATTCTCGGATCCATATCAAATGGAAATTAAATTCGCTTCCTGTCACTTTTCTTGGTCCCAAGGTTTTCCTTAGAGACTTTCTTTCTTTCTTTCCTTTTTCCGTCAATCTTAAACTGCAGTCTTTTAATTAACATTGGGAGTCAAAATTTCAACAAGGTATTTGAACTTCTGTGTTCTTTTAATATCAATTTGAATAATATGAAAAATATTATTATTATTATCGCTTTTGCTTCGGGTTTAACCAATTACAGACGTGACAACATTAGAACTATGAGAGGATGTGTGTGTGTGTGTGTATTCACCTGGATTGATTTAGGTAAACCATGGGAAGCTGTCACCTGGCTGGCCCGCGTAACAGGCCTCCCACCAGGCGCAGTTCCTAACTCATTACACTAATCGTTTCGATTAGTCAGTTATAAGGTTATGCGTTAGTTAATGTGTAGATATTATTACTCTTTTCACTGCTAACACTAACCAATCGCGGATTCTGATGACAGAATGACTGAAGTTGGTTATCACAAATTCAGCTGAAAGAGAAGTGTCCACCAAATAAAAACACTTGTCAGTAGATTTCAACAGATAAGCACAAAATTAAATTAAAGACTCTATGATATACGTGTTCCTTTCACTCAGAAAGAAAACTGGGTATCACAATCAGTTGATATGCCATTGTGTACTCAGTATTTCAGCCTTTGCGGCGATTAGTGTGATAACGACCTCAAGACTTATTGCAGGTGTATCATACGTGGTCATGTGGTTTGGATATGTGGTACCCAGGTCTTGCATCAATATCCGCTCGATTTCCATTACCAGACAAACTCTTTATGGCACCACATCCAGTATGGTAGGCAAAACGTCTCTTAGAAATCTTCGGTAGAATGTAACCAGTACACCAATCTTCCCTGATGGTTACATAGCTTCATAATTATCTGCTGGGGCAATTTGACCGAATATTGACACTCCACGGTTCCCAGTCCATGCTACTACAGACGTGAGCAGCAAGAGTCACCTTATTAGCTACAAAGATAAAAGAAACTAAAGATTGATTATAGAGTGGGGAAAAAATTGGTTGTGGAGGACCTGATGTGTTGATTTTTTTTTTTTTTTTTTTTTACGCATTAGAGGCGGGATGGGAATAGTGACTAAGAACGGGAAAGAATTTGTCCATGGCCTTTGAAGTAAACATCCCGACATTCGCCTTGAGTGATTTGGGGAAACCATGGAAAACTCAAATCTGGATTGGGTGGCCGGACGGGGATTCTGATGTGTAGATATCTTGCCGTAACATTTGATATTAAACTTAGTAGGACACACTGGACAGATAGTAGGAAAAGGTTTCAAAATCCTTCACTTGCTGGAGAGAGTGATTAGGGGAAGTACTAGAGAAGGAAGGGAATTGGTTTACAAAATTTAGGTCAGACCATTACTTGTGGAGTAGAGTGGGACATAGATTTTTTGTATCAAACACAGGAGTTTAAGGGGATTAAAGAAGTACGTCTAGGTTTGTCTCTGAAAATTACCATAGAACACAATCAGTAACTAATATGATACAGGAGATATTTAGGTTCAGTTGAAGACAGGAGGGTGAAGAGAGTGCTGGGAGTGTACGAGGCGTATATTGGTTATGAGGCGTGGAAAGATATTTGTGGAAGAATTAAGGGTGGTTTATGGAATGGAAAAATGACCACGACCACAAGCTGGCACTCGATGTCAGGCGTAAATAGGTAACGGAGTCAGTGTTTAACAATTTACCGAAAACGCTGAAAGAAGATAAAAGTAGGTCGGTCCAAGGAAGGGGAAGAATGGATGTGTAAGGGAAATTGCCACCGGAGCGTACGCTACATCTAAATTAAATTAAATATCTTGATTAATACGGTAGGGTAAATCCGGGATAGATGGCCATGATTTCTTTCAAAGCCAGTTTCACAAACTAATACACAAGAAAAACCTGAAACTTTCCATAATTTTCATTTTTCATCCATAAAAAACAAAAGTTGACTTCGTTTACATAGATATACCAAATTTCGTACAAGCTAAAAATTCTTTAAATATATTTAACACTTGACCATCTCACCCGAGTGTCAGGGTTAGATGGCCAGACAGGTAAGGGAGAGATGGCCATTGGACAAAACACTTTAAAATCAAAGAGATAATTATTATTTTTTATAAAAATTAACACTTTAAACATGTTTTATTGACTCTCTTGATGTAAAAATTATTTTATAAAGATATTAATTGTATAAATTATAACTTAAACAGACCCTCATTTGTAAAAAGCATTTTACAATTCTTGAATTTCTATTATATCGTTGAAACATATAAAAAATAATGATAAATCACTTCAATTATTCAGTTACTTAAATTTAGAAACTAATCCAAAATTTGTAAGAAGAAATGTTTACTTTGTAAGGTTCGATTTTTTTTTATAATTACATTATCACATCGATGGCACAAATCAACTTACGATGTGCAGGATTCGTGTAACCAACGCTTACACCTGACACACTGAATTCAGTCACAGGTTTTATCTGTTTTTGAGTAGTCTTCCACGCATCGAACGCACTCTTCCTTCTCTTCTTCAAAAAGTCCGTCAGTTGAGTCTTCCTTGTACTGAAATTCATTTGACATGTCTGAACTGTCTGAAGTTTGTTTAACCTTCTTTTTCACTAGTATTTTTTTTTTTTTTTTTTAGAAAGATGTCAGCATTGACGTAGGCAGATTTCTTTGACATGACACCTTTACTTCCAGGTGGCATGTTGTCCCCCACTCATTTTTTTTTTTTTTTTTTTTTTGTAACTCCCTTCAAGATTACTTAAGGAGGAAGAAACATCCCTTCAGCATTGCAGCATGCAGTAATAGTTTCTCCTTTTTCTGACGAAGTAATCGGAGGAACTGTTTTTGACCCCTTTTCAGCTACAACAGCACCTGGTCGGCTATTTAACTGAAAGCCTGACTCGTCCACGTTAAATATATTTCCAGGTTAATTCAGCAATTCATTTTCTTCCATTAGAGTTGAAATATTCCTTGACTTCATCACGGTTCACTCCATGGATTCGGGCCAAAGCTACGCCTTCAGATTTTCGCACACTTAGATCTGGATGTCGACATAAGAACAATCGTAACCAGCTTTTCCTTTTTCTTTATTAAATTTATGTTTTAGACCAAGCTGAACAGCAAAACGATAAGCTAGACTTCGTATGCAGTCCCTCGTTAAGGGAAACCCATGGGCCTGCATTTTTTTAATATGGTGAACCAGTCGCAACTCATTATCTGTACCCAAACAAGGACTTGGACTCACTGGAATTTTGGAGTCACAGCCAGATTTTAATTTTCTCTCAAGAATTTTCCTTGGAATATTAAACTCCATAGAAGCTTTTCTCACATAATAACCAACATTGTTTACTTTATTAATAACATTTTTTAGATCTTCTTCTTCCCATGAACCTCTGACAGAGCCGGCTTTTCGAATGAACTTATTTGGCATCTGTAAAATAATAACGATACCGTCAAAATTTAATACATAACACGTTTTTGGGATGGCCATCTATCCCGATACTGATGTGGCCGTCTCTCCCGATCGGCCGGGAGAAACGGCCATAGCGCGTCATCAAACATGGTGGACGCAAACTCAATCATAACCTATGTACCGTAATGCATTTAGACCCAAACAACTCTAAACTACAGTTTCCGTCGCTACTCACAGCCTAAGTTATGTTTAAATCGAAAGGTTGTGACATACTATATAATTTCAAGGTATAGTGAGAACTAAAATCATGAAAATTACTTACTTTCAGCTGAAATAAAGAGTCATGCGGAACAGCAACACACACCTACGTTATTAACTAACTACCAACCGACCGGCAGCCCTGTACATCGGATCGTGAAAAATTACAGGCGTTGGCCATCTCTCCCGTATGGCCATCTGTCCCAGGTTTACCCTAATAGTGAAACCAGCATTACGCCTGAGTTTGGCGCGAGCCTGTTGGTACTTGTACTGGCGCTGCCTGTCGCAGTGTTGTTTTATTGGCTTCTCGAGTCTGTGCCCCTCGGAGTATTGCTCTGTGGTTGGCGAGTCGTTGTAAGATCGGCCCTATTGATCTACGAGGCCGGCTGGAGAGCACCTAATTAAACTTTACGTTGTTTGTGGGTTTTGCGTCGAACGAGCCAAAGCAGCTGACGTCACAGGGCACTGAAGTAACCTCTTTGTGAGTCGTGCACCAGACCTTTACCTGCTAGCAACGCAGTTAAGTCTGTAAAGTGCACTGGAAACAATACATCACTGATATATTTTACTATATCAGAGAAAAAATTATTGACATATGAAGAAAAGTAGACGACCCGTGCAAAAATTTCGCGAATACAATGAATAATAACGTTGGGGGTTTGTAATAGGATGAAAGAAGAGCCGCCTCATTTATTTCAATTGTTTATTTGTTTAATGTAACAGGCATGTAAGAAAAGCAGTGAAGCAGTGTATGAATTTCTCTGTGATATGACCTGCTGCTATCTAGTGGCTTGGCTCTGAACTGTTTCATACGCGCGACATTCATAGTTATTACTTTCACCCGTTAAGGGTCAAATTCCGAAAAAAAATTCGTTCTTACGATATGTGACCAAAGCAGAGACCTTAATCCTTAATATGATAGCTCATTTATCTATTTCGGTTAGATATCAAGTGAGATAAATGGCGATGCAGAAATATTAATATTTTTGCCCTTTAAGGGCCTATCCGAAAAATTCCTTTCTTAAAACATTTTGTAACCATAGTGGAGACCTTAATCTTTAAAATAATAGCTCATTTACCTATATCTGTCAGATGTCAATGGAGACAAATGACTCGTGATACAAAAACGCGTTGCAAAAATATGGTACTTTTGCTCTTTAATGGTCAAATTCCCTTAAAAAAAAAAAAAAAAAAAAAAAAAAAAAAAAAAAAAAAAAAAAAACCTGTTTAAATATTTGATGCCAACAAAGCGGAGATCTCAATCTTTAAAATGGTACTTGATTTATAGATTTCAGTTAGGTATCCAAGAGATAAATTACTAGTGACACAAAAAACAGCATTTTAGAAATATTGACTTTTGCCCTTCAAAGGTTGAATTCCGAAAATTACCTGTTTTTAAATTTGATGTGACCAAAGAGGATACCATAAGCTTGAAAATGACACTTCATTCATAGATTTCGGTTAAGTATTAAGAGAGATAATGGCTTGTGACAAAAAAATATAAAAATAATGTATATGATGCTCGACGGGTGCAAAGAGTAATGCAAGTTAAAATTGTCGCCTGTTTAAAGAAAGAAATTCAGCGGTTGGTAGCAAAGTTTGATCGGCTGGATCGATTTCAACAATTTTTTATTTTATACTGCTGTTGCTTCATTATTTGTTAGATGGGTATAAATTAAGTAGCATTGTACAGAACCAGAAAAATAACACCGTATTACCAAAAATGTTTCAAAAGAAAATGCAAGATGGTTGGATTTAAAATAGTGCTTTGGTGAGGAAATGGAGCAAGGTATAATATTTTGCAAATGCTTTAGAAAAAAGCTGTCAATGTTACTCAAACAAACTCGATTGCAAACATTCGATAACATTGACGACAGAATATTTTTCTGAAGTAATACTCAAGCAGTAAGTATGGTACACTTAATCCATTCAAAGAAGAAATTAGGTTGTAAAATAGTTTTAGGTAAATTTATCGTTTTATGACAATTTTTAAAAGGTAATAATTACAACTTGACGAATTACGAATTTCGTTTTGTAGTAATCAATAGTAAATAATTTATCTACGTGAATAAATGCTCTGGCATATTGAACTTATGTTCTGTGATAAAATTATAGACATTATATGAAAACTCAAACAATATCTGTTGTAATATTTTATCCATGATGGATTGGTGGAACTTCCGTGACTGTGATGTCAAATATGGGTTGTGACTGGTTGCTGTATTTTTTACAACCCATATTTAATATCTGTTGTAGTTAAAAGGGAAAGAATATTGTAGAATAATTTGAGCCTTAAGAAAGCTCTACTAAATCTGGTAACAGTTTCATCTAACTCGACGATCATTATAAACGCCGAAATGACCTGTTAATTATTTCTTTCCGTTATTTAGTAACTATTGTTTCTAAGTTTCAAATGTCAACGTTCTCTCTACACAAATCGAAAAGATATACGAGTTAATTAGACAGTAAAAGCAAACTTTTCTTTGCGCTAACTGCTATTGCTTTCATAAATCACAGCAAATAAGAATTTACTGATGTCGTTTGTAACAAAAATAATAGCGCTTGCACTTTCTGTAATGGCTCCAGAAAACATTTACCAGAGAAACACTCGGTAAAGGCTCTTTTAATGTGTTCCTCATTAACTACTAAACGTCCTACGTTAATTTCTCCCTCACAAAGTTTTCTGAAAACATCCTTTGCCACGTTCTTGAAAGTCTAAAAAACGAAGTCCTATAATTCGCGAATGTTGGGTCAGTGTTATTTTACAGTCACATCAGAATGATCAACTGTATTAAACTCAGTGCTGCGTCTTCGTTATGTTACTAATTAATCGCGCTCCATGTATGTGCTCAAATCTGTCCTTCCAATCAAATTTCTAAATATTAAGTGGTAAAATTAATATCTGCTCTTCCTCACATATCAGTTCTATTTGAATTTAGTTTCTGAAGTGAGGTGCAATGCACTCTCCGCCACCCACTTTTAGGTAATCGCGAAGTAATAATAATAGTAATTAGAATTTAGGGTTTATTCAGTCCATTACAATATTAAATCGTGAATCAAAATTTAGTTGAGTTAACTGAAGAAGACAGTAATCGACCTTCTAGGAGAATAACGATCCATAAACTGTCCAAAAGTCTTGGTCTACTAAATTAATAAAGTTACTCATTCCAAGACTATTGAAAAAAGTAAAATAAATTAACCACGACGAAAATCTCAAACATTTCATTAACTGGGTGAAAAGAGTAGAAATGAAATATAGTATAACTATTTGATGCATATTTTTTGAGTTTAATGATTAGAGAACAGTAGACCTTATATCTACACAAATTTGTATGTGGCTTGTTACTAAAACGCAAATCCGGAATACTGACACTCTCCTAGCAATTAACATTTTTGAAGCGACACTTAGTGTTCAAAACTACTCTAAAAAGTAAGACTTTTTTGACATAATGTAGTTTTCACTCCTTATCTTGATAGTTCGACTCTTCAGAAAACTCCTTTTTTCATTATTATATCACACTCTGCACAATTCAGGTGTACGTGAAGACTGAATTCAAGTATTGTTAGTATTGTAAAGACCACTTCTACACAGAACATAAATAATATTTATCGTATACTATTCTCGTCAAAACAATTATATTCAAGGGCTGCAGCTATGAGAAGTACTTGGGGAAGCTCTTCCTAGGTGTTTGAGAGTACAAAGCAAGCGAAGCAAAACGTACTCGAGACGTGAAAACAGTAACGTTTTTTTTTTTTTTTTTTTTTTTTTTTTTTTTTTTTTTTTTTTTTAAAACATGTCACCAGCTATAAGAAATCCAAGTTAGAATTACAATATGACAGCTCTCGTATAAATTAGAGCGTAGCTCAGTGGTTAACCCGGTCCCGGGTTCGAATCCCTGCAGGCGCGGGAATTTTGAGAGATGTGTTTGATCGTATTAGCTACGCCAGGTCGTTCCATGTTTCGGATACCACGTTAAACTGTAGGTCTCATAGGAAAGTAACCTCTGACACAATGGCTTAATATACCTCATTCGGGTGGTGGACTAAGCTAAGTTATGTATATATAAATTTGTTGTCATCAGTCTCTCGACTGGTTTGATGCAATCCTCCATCCCTTCCTATCTAGTGCTAACTTCTTAATCTCAACATACCCCTTAAAACCCACGTCCTCAATTATCTGCTTCATATAATCTAATCTCTGTCTTTCTCTGCAGTTCTTGCCGTCGACTATTCCCTCCACTAACAAATTAACCAATCTTGCATATCTCAAAATATGACCTACCAGCCTGTCTCTTCTTTTTATAAGACTCTTCCACAAACTTCTTTCCTCGTCCATCATTTCCAAAACTCGTTCATTTCGTACTTTGTCTGCCCACTTAATTTTCTGCATTCTTCTGTAGCACCACATTTCAAATGCTTCAATTTTCATTCTTTCTGGCATTCCTAAAGTCCATGCTTCGCTGCCATAAAGTGCTATGCTCCTCACATAGAGATTTAAAACGTTATTTCTAAGTCCTAAATCAATATTTGAAACTAAAAGATTTTTTCTTGAAGGTTCTTTTCGCTACTGCTATTCTTTTTTTTGCCTCGGGATACCCATAGGGTCTTTAATGCAGTGGTTTCCCGTTGCCTTCTGCTTCCCCAAGCCGTTGATCATTTCTGATTCATCCACCTTTAGGGGTCGTTTCCAACCCCAAGGATAAGAGGGTGCCCTGACCGCTCCCTGCTCTTCCGCCCTCCTTTCGGAGGCCGTTGGCAAGCAGTGGGCGACTGCTTATCCCGGGAATCTTTCAGTCGCCAGAGCCTCGCCCGTGCAAACGGGATGAACCACTTGAAGCAGAGGTTGACACTTGGCTGGAAGAGGTTAATATAGTCTCTCCCAAACCCTTACACACCGTTATATTTTTTAAAAGATTTAATTCATCTCACGTGTTTTTTTCACGAGACATACTGGTTTAGGGTCTTAGTAGACCTTTTCAGTCGACCTAATCTAAGGGGTAAAGGAATGGGAAAGAGTTAGGCCACGGCCTATTAAAGGAACCATCTGGGAATTCATCTGGATTGACTTCGGAAAACCATGGAAAACCAAAATGCGGGTGGCTGGACAGCGATTCGAAGTTGTTTCCTCCCGGATCCGAGACCAGAGCGTAAAATATTTATGAATTTAATAATATTTTATGTCAAATACTGTTTTGCGTAGACATGAACATTTATCTGTGAAGGTTTTTTGGTACGGGTGGCTAACCAGTGTTCAAGTAGATGAAATGGCCGCCACGGCGAGAAGGTTGGAGACCCCTGCTCTAGATGGATGAACAGTTTTATTACTTGTCAGCAACGGAGGTCGTCAAAGACCATCGTGGGTTCCGTAACAACTAAACCACTTGTGACGTAAGCGCATTGTGCTGGAAATTAGCCAAAGATAATGCCTGAAAAATATTTCATCCTCATACTTGCAGTTGGAGACAGTTCTTTTTTAAAAAAGACTGCGTTTGAAACAATCGTTCACACCGAGCGTGGTGGGTGAATGGTTAACGTTCTGGCCTCGCATTCGGGAGGACGCGGGTTCGAATGCACGTTCGTGCATCCAGATTTTGGTTTTCCATGGTTTCCCCAAATCACTCCAGGCGAATACCGGGATGCTTTCTTCAAAAAGGCCATGGCCGAATTCTTTCCTTTTCATTATCCCCAGTCCCATACAATTAAAATTTTAAAAAAAAACAATCGTTCACTCCAATTGGTGGGAGGAACACCTGTTAAATAAGAGAAAAAAACCGGTCGTTTATATCTGATGGTAAGACGATACAATTAAATTGCTGCCGAGGAGCTGAGAGCCAGTATGGGCCGTGTTAACTGATACAGCACTCTGTTGATTAGTAGCAGCCGCGCTGCGTGTTCCACATAGTTTGTGGCGCACACTCTACGCTTCGACGAACCAGCGCTAAGGCACTCAAACGGTTAACGCCGCGCTTTACTGTTAGGTCAATCGATACCGAGCCACAGTAGGGGCATAAAAGTCACTGCACCGAGTGAAATGCGTCGCTACTATTCTAATCTTATTGTTTTATCCTGACGACTGTTTCTGGTAGATGAACCACGAAATCTTGTTACATTTTAATGCCACCGTTGAATACAACTCGTTGTAGACCAGTGACCGCGTTTTGAGTATGGTCTCGCCTATAGAATAGACCGCAGTTGGTAGACAGGCTTAGGTAGATAAATGCCTACTATGTACATGGTCTGTCCTTGGGAGTTGTTAAAGGACACGGGAAATGCAATCATGACAGCGAGCTGCTTCCTTTCGGAATGGCTAAAACATAGGCCGTAGCGACTTTGTTTTAGCTCCACTACCGACTCGGGCGCCGCCAATGTGGCGACAACAATGACCGACAATCAGATTGGTTACAATGGGGGCTGCGAACTGTGCCTGGAATAAACACACCATCACCATTGCCAGACCCACTCAACAATTCGGAAACAAAGTGGTTTTTTTTTTTGGGGAAAAGAAATAACTTTGGAGGGCACAGGTCATTTGATATATTTCTTGAGTTTGACATCTTAAGGTCGATTTAAAGCAAAAAAAAAAAAAGAAAGAAAGAAAGCATTGCATAGAGTTTAAACGCGACGAAAAATGATTTCTTGCGGGAGAAAAAATGAGTATTTAGGTTCAAAGATTACGGCCTAAAGATCTTATCTGTTTGAAAAACGAAATAGAGCTATATTTGTCCCTAAGAGTTCTTTTAAACAGTATAAGGAATTTCTGTTGGATTTGAAGAGAATTAGAAACATTAAATAGAGACAGAGGTGAGGTGGCTGTATAGTAGAACAAGAAGATAACAGGTTGGTGTAGTACATATCACTATATAGTACATGAGTAGATTCAATGAGGGAAAGCTGGCCTCTCGTCGTCGTATTTCCGTAAAGTCGCAACAGCAACAGAATTATCGAGATTACGATTGAACGTAATCAGATTCCAATTACACAATGCGAAAGAATAAATGTTTTTCTGTGATATAAAGCAAACTTCGTTAAATTTCCAGCTTATTGTGTTACAGTAATCGCAAATTTTTTTTCCATGTATGTTATTCCTACCTAACACAGTAGCCCTGGAGGTGAACACGATGGCTCAAATCCCTTTTTGTTTATTTTTTAGTTATGGCTTTACGCCTCGTCGACGTCGAGGTCATTAGAGGCGGGATTGGGCTGGGGAGAAGGAACGGGAAGGAATTCGTCCATGGCCGTTTTGAAGGAATCATTCCAGCATTCACCTGGAGTGATTTGGGGGAAAACATGGAAAACTCAAATCTGGATGCCCGGACGGGGATTCGAACCGGCGTCCTCCCGAATTCGAGGCCAGAGTGTTAACCGCTCACCCACCACGCTCACTCATCCCTTTCCGGCCATCCCCAAATCACTGCAGACAAATACCAGAATGGTAACTTTAAATTAAAGACCATGGCCAACTTCATTTCCGATCCTTATACCCCGTCCTCTCCCGCCTTTAATGACCGCGATGTTTTTTTTTATGGCTTTATTACTTGTAGGCGTCATTAGAAGCGGGAAAGGCCTGTGGACTAGCCACGGGAAGGAATCCACCATGGCAGAAGCCATTCCGACATTCGTCTGGAATAATGTAGCGAGACTGTGGAAAATCGAACCCTGGACGGCCGGCCGAGATTCGAACCCGTGTCCTCCCGACCCGAGGCCAGAGCGTTACCAGGTTCGGTACCTCTACGTCTACCAGGTGTAAAGCTATAAAATAAGGATCTAACGGAGCTCCGCATCCGCAAGTTCGGGATTTCTGCATGAAATCCTTCCTCCGCAACTTTTAATGCGGAAATATAGCGAATTTTTTGTTTACATGATATATATACATGTTATTCTTTTTTCTTTGTACGAGAATCGCCCCGTGATCGCTTATCTAGCAAAAACGTGGTTGTTTTCTTACTTATGATACTGTGATAAAGGTAACAATGAACTGTACGGTGTTATACCTAACCACGAATCAACTATTCATGGTCCAACTTCTAGGACCTCCGCTTAGAACTACCGTAGCATACGCTCACACATTCACGCTACTAGAAGGGGTCCACTCGTACTTTCTAGCCACGCACCAGTGTCCTTATCACACACTCGTAGGTTGTTTCCTCCTAGCGAGTTCCAACGCCATAGCTGTCGGGTGGCAGGGGCTCCTGTTTTGTTGTTTGGGAGTCCAACAACATCCAACACGTCCTACATGTAGTGCTGCAACCCCTTTCACGGCCCTACAAGACTCCTACACCTGAAAATCGGATCATCGTAGGTCCTACAAGTTGGACTGTGAATGGTCCGCTATAGCGGTGGAAAGGCGGGCACGGAGAAGTGCGGTGGTGTGTCACTGAGCTTGACGGTTCAATTAGTTGAGCCGCGAAATCCGCAAAGTTCATATGACAAACATTGTTTTGTTGACGCGTGCGTAGTGATGTAAATAATTTAATTCACGTGTAAAATTATCCAACGTTTTTTTATTGTTGAAAGAAGAGGCAAAACAGAAATCAATATGACAGTATTAGATGGAAATAAACTTCGCTAATGCAAAGTGTAGAATCTATATCTACAAAACGAAAAATGATATATTGGTCTTATAAAAACTCGGAAACTGCGGAACAGATTTCGATGGGGTTTTTACCGTTTTAAAGCTTAGAATCTCAATTCAGTTGTTTGGCATGTCTTACGATTCAACCTTGAATATCGCAGGAGCATTAAATGAAATTCTGAACATATGATGACAAATCCCAAAGATGGAATGATTAAATGTTGCATACTTCGCACTAAACGGACAACTACAATTTCTCTGGCCATGGCCTTTAATGAAAGCAATAAGATAACTTTACAATAATAACTATTTTGAATACTAAACAAAACTGAAGTATCCTTTCCATTAATTCAGGATATTCAAATTTAAACGCCATAGATAGCCGTAACTTGAAGTATTCTTTCAATTAATTCGGGATATTCAATTTTTAAACGCCATAGATAGCTATAAAAACAACAGATATTTTCTTTAAGTACGATCTCTGGACAATGTCCCTGGCCATCATCATTAGTCTTCTGTTTACGATAATATTATTCTTGATTCACTTTTGATATTTGTATAAAAGGCTGAATCTACGGAGTTAAAGCATCTGGCGTTTCGAGCAGAAAGTATGTCCATTCACTTCGCAATTGAATCAAATGTGAGTTTCTAACATGATCTAGCGTTGTTCAGTAATGTAGTAATGCAATTTCTCAACCAAATTAACAATGCTTCATTTACATGAATCTTTTCGGACGAATGAAAATACTGTACGCGCAAATAAACTTCAACCCACCAGTTTCTTTCCAAAAAAAAGTTGGCACGAATTTTATGAAACTTTGTACTAATGTTTCTCTTTGCGGGATTAAAAATAGGGTACCGGTAAATCTACGGCAACTATACCGGGCAACACCGGGAACTCCGCTAGTTTGTGATAAAAATATACTTGTCGGATCCATCCTGAAAAGATAAGGAATCGGGTGGGTTGAATGGAGTTCGCGGTTAGAGGCAGATGGCTCGCCAGCGAAGTTAGGCTGTGGATATCCCTCGGACAGTGGAGAGCAACTACGAGAACACAGCGGATACAAGGATCCGGTTTATTAGACTCAGTCTCATAATACACAATGACAGATAACTGAGTGAAGTCACCTCGGCGGTCAGGCAGGAAGAGAGAGCTCCGTGTGCTGTGCGCTGCCCTTAAGTAGCCCCTAGTAGATGCCACTGCAGTCACTGCGGCGCTGCTCGCTGCGTCTGTGGCGCCCTCTAGTAACTAGCCCCATATTCCAGATCCGACATACTTATATTGATTTTAAGTTCATTTCTGATAAAATCTTAAAATCTAAATAATTATAAATTAATTTTTCCACCTCCACATCTGCTTCCGCAAAATATCCGCGGTTGTCAAGCACTGATCATGATCATCCGCATCCGTTAAGATGACCTCCGTTATAACCCTACTATAAAACTTTTCTTCTACGTTAGCAATTTACTTCTTTATATCGTTATGTTTACAGCTCTGATATAAGTTAAACAAATAAAAAAACTCTACGTTAGTTTAGGAAGAAAGTCGTTGCACCCAAATTGCTATGAGACAGCAATGCGAAAATTAGTGAATAGCGAAATTAGAGTGAAAGACGTTAAAAAAAAAAAAAAAAAGTAGTTTTGTATGAAAATTGTCACCGTGGCACATTCTCTATCGCAATTATATTAAATTAATTGACTAATAGTGCTGCAAACACAAAATTCTGTCTCCCAGCAGCCGGGAAGCCAAAGCACGGATTACAGCAGAAGTGGAGGTCGGGTATTGTTAGCGGATGACAATTAAATTTCCGACCGTGCATCAGGGTCAAATTAAATTATATTTGGCGAGTTCGGTTTTATCTCGAGTGACAGCGCGTGGGAGGCGATTTCGGAACCAATACTAGTATCAACAAGTTACTGCAAGCTGGCCAGTTCACTCCGGAATACCACAGCCGTAATTTAATTAGTTAATTTTGACTTTTTGAACATGCAGTTTTAACAGTGTCTCCCAGCACACTGAAGAGTTCAGTCATTCAGTGTAGAGCGATGTGTGTAACACGGGGTGTTTTTTTTTTGGTGGGTGTGACCACAAGGAACCATTTACGAACGGAAACTATAGCTGAGGCAGTTTTGTTGTTTCTGGAAATTTCTAAAGTAGATGGGTTCTACAAATTCCGTCGTTTTAGAAACTGCAAACGTACAAAAATGACGAAAACACTGCATATGTTCTTCAGAGCGTTAATGAAGGTCGTAGAAAGATTATTGAGCAAGTTTGTGGAGAAATATAACGTCATGTATTGCCTGTCAGTTCATTCTAACACGAGATTTATATCTCAGTAATGCTTGCCCACGAGTTCTCTCTCGTATTGACAGAGAACAATGTGATTCTTGTGTCCTACTCGCCAGACCTATCCAGGGTTACCAACATTTTTTCGGCTGATTATAGTATTTTTTAGAATGAGCTATAAAAATGTAATATGTTTAAAAGATTTTGCGGAAAGAGTAAAAAATGACAAAAAGGTATGTTTTTACTTATTTATTTTTACAATATAATTGCTATAATGTTTGCACTTCTAATATCTTTTAACAATTTTTTCTCTACAGTAAAAATCTTTATCGCATTCAATTTTTAAAATCAATATAGTTAAAAAGCTCATTTTTTTATTAATGGGATACTCGCTTTGCTTCTATCTTCCATTTCGAATTCATAATCGAATATAACCTTTATGCGAATGCCGAAGTGGATGGAATAGAAAACAGGAATGAAATAATCTTAAAATAAATTTCATAAATTATTTTCGGTATATTTTAAAATATGTTTGTCATTTTTGACCTGTATTTCTGTCCATAAATTCACTACAATATCTTACTTTTACTTAAATTTCGTTTAATATTGTTATTTCAGAGTAAAGTTCGACCATTTTTACACTCATTTTTTTAAAAAAATTCATATTTCTAAAGTTGTCTCCCAGTCATCAAATGAAACCTCATGTTTTAAGTTTAATTTGTGGATTTTCCATAGTCAATTTCATTCATCAAAATTAAATATATTCCAAACATATATAAAGGAAAACTAGAAAATGCTTTTTAATATTATCACTTTCTGTGAAGGATTTCTAAGAACATTTTTTTCTTGTGTTTCTTAACCAAAGAAACCGTTTCTTTTATATTGATTCAGCGCCAATTTTAAAGTAGACATAATATTATACGCATCTAAGACTTTGATGTTATTACCTTCAAGGTATTTAACAGTTTTGTGAATGTTATGTAAAAAGTTGCTCTCTAAATTCAAAAATATTTTAACTTTGGTGTCTCGATCATTTCATTCACAGTTAAAATATTTTTAATATGTGTAGGACAATCCTCGCCTAAACTAGTTCAATAATCGCTCCATGACCTCCAATTCACTTGAAACTGACGCACTTTCATTATTTCTGTCATTTCCCATAACTAATTTAATTCAATTAAATATCAAAAGGAAGAACAACCTCCATTTTAAAAAAAAAACGAAGCAAAGACTTTTGCACGAGCAAACATTTGTTTGACGTCGTTTTCCGTTTCGACATTTTGGAATACAGCAAGACAGAGGCGCGTTCGGATATACGCACATTGCATCATTCAAAAGGTAAATCGTAAAATTCGTTCACAGATTTTACAAAGTGGAGGATTTGTTTGTTATTAATTCAGTGTTGCAAAAAAAAAAAAAAAAAAAAAAAAAAGTTTGATCCACCTATATATTCTTTGAACACGCAGACCCGAAATACGGTACATTATATAATAATACGGTTGGCAACCCTACCCCCATACCCGCCTGCCTTTTGTTTACCTACTTATGGGTGAAAAGTCTAAAAGGAACTTATTCAGTAATTTGGATGATGTGAATGAAATTTTGCAGAAAGCTCTGAAGAGAATTCCCGATCAATAGTTTGGGAACTATTTGCAGCAGTAGAAAAAGCGCTGAGACAAGTACGTTGGTTGAAATGGATAGTACGTTGGACGACACTAAAGTACGCAAGAGCTTATGCTCCGTCGACGCCAGGCCATTACAGGGTACGCAAGAGAAATTAATTCCACTTGTTTTCGGGTAACACTCGTACTCAATTTCCAACCGTAAGTACGTCACATTAGTGTTAATTTTCAGATAATCGTTCAACGACCAGTTACTGCAAATAATTTTACCCAGTTTTTTGTTTTATAGTTTTGTTCGGGCTATACAGCTGACTATTTCGAGTTCATTAGAGTCTGGAAAAGGTAGGGGCGGGGGGGGGGGGATGGGAAGGGCAAGGAACGGCAAGGAATTTGGCCATGGCCTTTCGAAGGAACCATCCCTCCATTCGTCTGCAGTGATTTCGGAAAACGGTGGAAAACCGAAACCTCGATTCGAACCCGCGTCCTCCAGAATGCGTTACCACTCACCATTCACGATCAATAATGTTATTCAGAAATTTGTTTAATTTGTTGTGGTTGTCAGTCCTCTCCAGTTTTCAGAGCCAAAGAATATATTTCTTCCAGCATAAAGTTGGCTACGAAGTACAAATTCTTTAATGTTTGACTGTGAGTTGTCAGGTTTTTATGGAGAATTAAATTCGCAAAGAAGCTGCAGAAATTTTTATCGTACGCTATTCAACTGAAAAAAGACTAATATTCATTGTGTGTGGTATATTTATTCCTGTTATTATGGTTACTTATGTCGCATTGAATATAAAGCGTTGAATACATTCCAAGCAAAATGTGTTGGTGATTATATTGTATGTTTTCACATTGTATTTTAAGTATTGGTAGATCTTTAAACAGCGATGCACTATGTCAGATGAATTAATTTTTAGAGCACGTTTTTCATTTATTTAAATACTTTCTGTGTTAGGCAAAGGGTCTCCAAGAACAACATGCCATAGCCGAGTAAACTTAGTGGTGAACGGAAGGTATGGAAAATAATCCAACTTTCGTCGCAGTTCACATTTTACGGTTTGCGTCAGATTATTCAGTTGCGTGTGCAGCGAGGCGAACAACATGCGAGATCAAAGGGCGCCGTCCAGATCGTAATCACCCTGGACAACACAACCAAATTAAATATTAGAAAACCGTCCAGGTACAGCTGTTTTCTTCTCAAACAAAAGTCTTTGATTTTTGAATACTTCTGTGCCTTGGAACTGATCTTGAGGCAACACCGGAGCCAATGAAGATTGTAATTCAGTTTTATGAAAGTAAGGCTCCAAAGCAAAATATTAGCGTTCAGTGATCAAAACGCTGTTTTTCTGGATACGTCGTTGTTCATTAAGGAAGAACATAGGGGTAGAAATAACAAAAGTAAAATGCAAAGAAACAGATATCTCGAAGAATAGTTCGATAAATGGAACCATCGTGTAACCCCCCATCATTTATTATTATTATTATTAAATATTAAATGATGTAACATTTATTAGTTATAAGTATCCTGCAAAACTCTATGAATGTTTCTAACCTGATTTGTAATACAATACATTCATTTTCCATTGATCCCAATATAAGAGACTGGCTCTGCGGGAGGTGGAAAGTTGCCAATTTACAGATAAACAATTGCGTAACCAAAGTAATACATACACCAGAAAATGTACAGTTATTCCATACATGGCACATTAAACAATTGCATAACAAAATAATACATACACCAGACTACATTTACACAAACTACTGGCAGTTTATTTTGTAGATACCTTAGAAATAAATTCTTCGACAGAGTAGAAGGAGTTTTCAATTAAAAATTCCTTCAATTTTTTCCTGAATTTATTCTTATTATCTGCTAGACATTTAATGTGTGTTGGGAGCTTATTGAAGATATGTATCCCTGAATATCGGACTCCTTTTTGAACAAATGACAGTGACTTGTAATCCTTGTGAAGATCATTTTTACTTCTAGTGCCATAGTTGTGTATTTTACTATTTGTTACAAACAAAGTATAGTTTGTGACTACAAAGGACATTAATGTGTATATATACTTAGCCACCTATGTTAAAATCCCTAACTTCTTGAACAGCTCTCTACATGAAGTTCTATTGCTAACCCCACACATAATTCTTATTACTCGCTTTTGGGCTCTGAACACTTTGTCTCTATGGGTCGAATTGCCAAAGAATATATTATTCCTTATGACAATAAGCAGCTGTCTTATACGGAGATCACCTATAGCTGAAATTGTACCAATTGCAAATGTGGCTGCACCCAATTGCTTTAGTAAGTCAGAAACATGTATTTTCCAATTTAAATTATGATCAATATACAAACCTAGAAATTTCACATACTCTACCTCTAGAATGGACTGGCCTGCAAATTTTATGTCTATATATGGTATTAATCTGTGTGATGTACTGAATTGTATATATTGAGTTTTATCAATGTTTAAAGACAAGCCATAAGCTGCAAACCAATAGTGCAATAATGTTGGGTTTCCACAATCTGTAGTTTGTTTAGTAACCTGGGTATCGCGGTGTTGTTATCTGAGTTGTGTGATATTCGTAATATACCAGCTAACCTGCAAACACTGCCTGGCTTCCTACATAGGTTTGATTACCAATCCGTTAGCCATTAGAATGAATGGCCACCGTCAGACAGTTTTCACTCGGATTCCAAAACATCCAGTTGCTATCCATGCCATTTCCCATGACACTAATCATATCAATTCTTGTTTCACAGTCCGTGCTATCACAGTCCTCTCAAACAACAGCAGCTCCTCTGAACTCAGAAGGTGGGAACTTGCCTACCAGTGCAAACTAGGTACAGGGCAACCTCCTGGTCTTAATTTGAGATAATACGTAGTTAGTATTTTTCCTTCCTCCTACCCTATACTCTCCTCCATGCTCACTGTCTACAGTATATTGAACCAACACATACCAGAGGTGATGTTTAACTACACAGATCCTTTTATTATTATTATCATTATATTTTTTCAATTCTATTTTGTTTACTTATTTATTTTTACTTTCTCAAATTTTTGTTATGAACATTTGAATATATTTTTCCTCACTTTTTTGTAACGTTTTACACTCTCAGGTACTAGCTCTAATTCACTAGCCTTCTCTCCCTGTCCTCTGTTTGAATTTAGCCCTCACCATGTTCCTGACTAACGGTCATTCTGTGAAACAGTCTCCCACACCACCCTCCCTCCTTGATTTTCTCTTGTTGACGAAGGGCCAAGTCTTGTTTTTCCTGTGTTTTGTGCTTATTTATGAGTTCACCTCATGATACTATCTTCTTAGGTAAGTTGTGGTTCATTTCGCTATCCCTTTTTTTGTAAATACATTCGCTAATTAGCTCCTATTATTTCCTGGTAACTATATATATATAAACCTTCGCGCCACTTCAGTTATATATGGTGTGAATATGGTCTTACAGGCAATTATGGATATTAGTATCAATACAGAATTTCATGAAACACGGCGCTGGTTGGCGAACATAAGAGGTACTGGATGAGTGCGTGCCAAGTAGTTCTCGTGATTAGAAGAGTGAAATAAGGAGGAAGTGAAGACGTAGAGTCGGGTACATGGCGACCAGTGTGCAGGACCTTGTGCGTAACAACCTGTTGGTCCTTTGTCGTAATTTAATTACGTGGCGCGTAACAGGCGCTAAGCCATCGAGCGGACTAATAGCCTGCCATGTACAACACGGCCACTCTCGGACAGAGACGTGACGGGAGGGGAGGGAGGGGGGGGAGAAGAGGGAGGATTACTCGGAGCATCAGCCGCTGCGAGGCACCTTGCGCTGATTAAAAAAACATCTCTACCCCAACCTGAACTGACGTGATGAGCGATTAGCACTGTGCAAACAGTTTGATATTAGTTTTAACACTACTGGCGAGGAATTTTCACGGTCGCCAGCCTAACTTATTACGTGGTAAAAATGCTACCGTTACTTGCAAACTTATGATACTGAGAGCGAGGGATCCATCAGTGACGCTAAATTGTTGCGTAAGTTTCCAGTAGCTGATGCCAACGTAATATACCTCAACAGGTTTCTCAAATCAGTTTTGTGCTGTCTCCTTCCTCGAGGAGTGATAACGTTCTAGTCACCGCGCTCATGGCAAATACCCTTACAGGCTGCTTCGTAATATTACAAGACTTGATGTAAACCCGGAACTGTGTTTTTGAGTATTATCACTGGTCTGGAATAATTTACAGGGTTGCCAACAAGACAAGGAACTGCTTTTTCTGTATTTGAAAAGGAAGGTCGCCATCTCTTTGGGTGTTTGGAGGATTGTGCGTAGAATAAACACAACCTAACTCTTGGAAGACCCACTCAGTAATTTGGCAATAATCAATTCGGGGCGTGTTTTTCGACAGAAGAATGATTTTTTTAGGATCACAAATCATGACCACGGGACTTGATCTGTTCAGATGTATTTTTAAAAAAAATTGATCATTTTTTGAACTCTTACAGTCGATTTAAACAAAACAAAACAAAAAACCGCCTTAAACAGACACTAAAACAGAAAAAGTAACTTATCAGGGACAGTAAATTAGGCTTAAAGTTCAAGCTTCATGCTGCATGACCTGAACTGTCTCAAATATGAACTTCATCCGTGATTGTTCGCAAGGGTTCGATGCACAAAATTCGCCAAATTTCTGTTCATTTTATATTTACGCTAGTGTAAGCCACCTGACCGTATTACGGATATATAATAGTTCTTATTATTTATTGTAGTAACAGCTTTACGCGAACTTGCAAATATTCCAACTTAAATTTTCACATTAAATTCACCGTAATAATGACAAAAAACCACCCACGTTATGCATCGTTCTTTTTTTTACCTCCCGTTATCACACTTTTTAAGTAAGCTGACGTATTTATTTTAAAATGAAATGCTACGAAAAGCCACTCTAACAATTCATTACTTCGCAGTTGCTTAGCTATTAAATAACGCTCGTAATCTCGATTTGGAAGGGATATCTCTGGCCACTGATAGTCCGCTGACGCAGGGCGTAATGTCAGCATGAGCTCGGTGACCACAGCAGGCGGAGTCAGCCAACGATATTATATTATACTAGTGAACGCCCGCGTTTAAGGTATGGTCGCGGCTCTAGAATAGTTGCACATTTATCGCGACATATGCCATCTGGACGACGATTAAAACTAATTTTACTAACAATTTTGTTACTTTTATAAAATTACAAGAAAGAAATACATAAAACAATAAAAAAATGTGGAAACCGTCCACCTTATTTTTTCGTTAGCGACCGTCCATTAATTACGAAATCACCGAGCGTGGTAAGTGAATGGTTAGCGTCTCGCCTCGCATTCGGGAGGACGGCGGTTCGAATCTCCGTCCGGGCATCCAGATTTGGGTTTTCCATGGTTTCCCAAATCACTCCAGGCAAATGGTGGGACGATTCCTTCAAAATGGCCATGGCCGAATTCCTTCCCGTTCCTTGACCCAGTTCCCTCCCGCCTCTAATAACCCCACCGTCGACGAGGCGTAAAGCAATAAGTAAAATAAAAAGGGAAAGTCGGGCGTAATCTCATCAATGCTCACCAAGAAGAGGGGCGGGGGGGGGTGGGGGTGGACAGAAATCCCACGTCATATTTTTAATTCCTCGAAGAACAGTAGAAATAAAACAATAAAAAAAGTCTGCAAACGACCTCGATCCCAAGGTCAGCGGCAGTATAACCGCTTTAGAGAACAGGAGAGTTTAAAAAACTTACGAAATGGTGAGTAGGGGGGGAGGATACCTCAATATCTCACCTCACCATAGGGGGCAGGGTCCCACCAGATCTCACCAAATCTCTTCAAACTTCACCACGGGAGGGAGGGTGGGACGGTTTCCAGGTATCCGAAAGAATACCTCACGTAATTAATGGACGCCCCTAATACAGTAATGGTGCGCTCGTATTTTTTTATGACATAAAATTACGTTGAAGAACACTGCACCTTCAGATTGTAACGTTCCCTTTTCGTTACCTTTTATTTTGTAGAGAACACATGTGAGTGTTACTTTATGCTACTTTTAAATTAATACTTTTTGCTTGTATTTCCTGCACCAGACCAGTACGTAAGGATTTCCTTAATCCCTCTTTATCCGTTGCTGGTTTTATTTCGATACTCATGCTGTAAATCAAATTATTATTAATCAAATTCTTACCATACAAAGTTTAAATCAACTCCTTTGTCTATATTTATATTTCAATCTCAATATCAAATAAAATACTTGCTACTTATCTCATATATTTTTCATTAAACAAAACAATTATCATTTCCAAACTCACATTCCATTATATTTATCAAAACCCTAAACCTTCTGCCCTCAGGCTAATATTTTCCTCTTCTTAATCCCGCCAGGATTCTTCGTGGCTTCTCCATCGAGCCATTCTGTTTCATCTTACGTCCTCTTCCTTTCAAATACTTTTCTTCAACTCTATATCGACTGTTCTTTATTTTCCAGAGATCTCATTATATTCATCTTGACGTACTTTGAACTTGGAACTTAAAATTCAGACTTAGTATATACAATTACAATTATTAAATAAAAAAATTAGCTATATAAATGTCAAAATCACAAAATGTGAAGTTGTGTACCTCACAAGATTCAACTAAGGAAAAGAAAAAGCAACTAATAATTGCTACGTTACTGTAAATATAGCAATTCAATAGCGGTCTGATGGCTCAGTGGTTAAGGTAACTGACTGGACATCGAAAGGTCTCGGTTTTAACACCACTGCGGCCTTGTTTTTTTAAGTGCCGCTAATCCGATCTTAAGCTCTGGCACAGAATGCAGTGTAATTTGAAATACGGCAGTACGCTTCCGTGGTTCGGATTCCACGATAAGCTCCTATATGCGGCAGTATTGCTGGGTTCGGTTGAGGTAACTACCAAAGGAGCGGATTGTACAGCTAACAAAACTCTGTCTTCGGATCACAGCACGAGCCCCCTATTTCTTCGCAGTGAGAGATCAATAGCCACCGAGGTGACCATGGGCTGTGGCGGCCAGAGTGAACCCCGACGACATTTGATAGAAGATACATATATATAGCTGACATTGCGAGGAGACGAATCCTTTTTTACACGTTGTTCAATGAAGCACAGAGAGGTCTGATGGTTCAATCGTTAAGGCGTCTGACTGTAGATCAAAGGTCCCCAGTTCGAATCCCTGTCCCTATCTCGCCTGGTATTTACATAACCCTACCGTCACCTCTGGCACACCTTGCTATGTAATGTGAATTACGCCAGAACGCTTCCGTGGTTCCGATTCAAGCTTAAATTGTAGGTCCCCTGTATCCGGTAGGATTGCTAGGTTAGGTTAAAGCGGCTACGACAGGGGCGGAATGCGCAGCTAATAGAAACCCTGTCACCAGGTCATTACGATCACACGGAATTATTGTTATTATATAGTGACGCACGGTAGTGAGTTTTTTTGACTCCAGTAGGAAGGGAGGACTACTTTGTGAGGTCAACTGACGGTCGGTTGGTGGCGCCCCCTTGGCAGTCAGGGCGAACGCTCAGCGACGCCGCTCACGTTTTAATCTCGCTCATAACGGCGTCGGCCTCCAAGCGCTCCCCACACAAAGGACTCCGCCGCCACTAACTGGACAGCACATCTCAACGAGAAATAGAACATCCACGAATAACGGCCTCATCCTTTCTTCCTGAGTATGAGAATTGTTGTCTGCCCTTCGGAGATATACTGGTGAAGAGTTCTCCCCTTTTCTTTTCCAACACTGATTCACACGAAACTGATGGCTAATAACGTTTTTGGCTATTAACATAGAATGCGTTTTAAAGACTATTGATTTTTTAATAATCAGAAAATAAATGTATAGTGACTTGCCAGTAATTTTAAACTTTCCGATATTCTGTAATTTTTATTTTTGATTTTTATTTTTAAAACAATTTCCTTTTTTAATAGATCATGATGATTATTCAAAAGGATTTAACGGATCTAAAATATTCTAGTAATTAATCGACTAATTATTTTACTAATGAATCTATCAATTAATCTACCATCTACACTAATTGACACCAAAATCAGCAAGTGTCTATGTACTTTAATACTTCTAATCAATACACTGTCTACACACAAATGATGTTGGATATTCCTACCTGCTGGCCTGCGCCGACATCCAGGCCGCCAGCTGTCTCTGCTGATGCAGCGGGGCGACTGCTGACATGCTGACCACAAGGTGTCGTCAGCCAGCTTCACGTTCCATGTACTGATCTCGTTCTTCTCCGGTTGTCTGTAATGAATGCATGTTGTCTGCGCAACTGAGAAGGAGCAATATGACCAGAAGAACGTCGATTGGTCTAAATAGAATTAGGACTAGGGTAAGCCAAGAAGTGAACGGGTCCTTAATTTTCATCCATTGTCAGATAGCTTACTAACTGGTACGAAGTCATTATGACAATTTATTTAACAGAGGAGTTTTTAAACCTTGTTTCTAGAACGTATTTACAAGAAATTCATTCCTTGAGGTCTGTTCAGTCACTCGTCGGGTTACCGCAACCATAGCAGGTGTCTGGACTCACCATACTAGTCGAATATGACGGAGAACCATAAGTCTAGGCGATACACCACGTAGCGCAAGAGTATCCTTCACGAGCGAATCCAGATCAGGTAACTGATTTCTTGCAAGCGACTGACAGAACGATTGATGATACTTGTAGACTAGATAACTGCTTACTGTGATTTATATTACCATTCGCTAAAAATATGTAGTAAGAGTTCAAGTCCTTGTCGTGTTTTTAGTTTGTTGAACCACAAAGCTTCAGATTCTTGTAAACATCTATTTAAAAAGATTAATATTCTTACAATGAATTCTCAATACATATATTCTTTCAAGTTTTTTTGTAAAAGAACATTTTAACTTGTCTACATCAAATTTACCGGTACGCAATTACAATGCAATAAACAAATTAGCTTGCACAGAAAAAAAACGTCATTACCATTAATACAAAGGGGAATTCATTATTCTGGGACACATCTGTTATGTATATTTATTGAAAGTATAAAACAGTTTGTAGATAATAAAGATGAGGGATTATCTTATCGTCAACTCCTTCTACTGTATGTAAGAATTTTTATAAAATAATTAACTGTATTTAATACGCCTTTTACGCAATTTAGTTGTAAAAATTAATGTTTTTTATTTGTTTGTTTTGAAGATATAGTACTTTTGCATCTTGTATATATAGACCTACATATCAACGACATGTTATACCACCTCTGCGGTCCTTTCTAAGAAGGGATCTATGGAACACGAGGAATAAGTAAATAAAAAATAAATAAGCTTTCATTCTCCTTTCTTACGTTTAACTGGGAACGTAGAAATCATATTTTTCCTTTCTTCATATTTTTAATGCTTAAGAATTTACAATTATTCAGCCAGATTCCAATAACGTGCTATGTCCGCTACTTTGTGTGTGTGTGTGTGTGTTTTTTGTTTTTTTTAAATGAATGTTGATATTTTGTAACTAGATCTTTTTAAACGAATTTTCCTAGCTGATTTGGACCATCTGGGTTTATTATTGATGAGTGGAAGTCCTTGAAATCAGTTCACGTAGAAATGAAATTTTACTGAGTGTTTAAAACGTCATATTATCAAGGAATTAAAGTGTAAAAATAGCACTTTTAACCACAGAAATTTACTTATTTAATTTTTTCGTTTTGTATATATCTCAACCAGCATTCAGTTTCAGTTAGTCAATGAAGTTAACACGTACAGAAATATCCATAAAACTTTTACACGATTTTTAATTATTGAAAAATATACACCTTGTGTTAATCAAGGAAGTCTAAATTTCCTTTTTTGGTTTCCGTGTTCTTTCCGCTCAACATTATATTTCTTTTTACAAAGTTTACGTTAGTCCACCAGGGATACAATGGCTGTATAGAGTCCTCAGAGCAATATGGAATGATAACCAAATACCAGAATACTGGACAAAAGGGGATGATAATTCCTATCTTCAGAAAGGGAACAGAAGGAAAAGCGAAAACTACAGAGGTATTACCTTCTATCCGACGGCCTCACAATGATGCAAAAGATAGTTGAAGCCAGAGCACTAACAATATTAGAGCCCATCTTAGAAGAGGAAGAACATGGGTTTAGGGCTGGAAGGAGCACAACAGATCTAATATTTTAGAATGCTGGTAGAAAAGATATTGGGAAAGAGGGAAAAACCTAATTATTTTGTTTATGGACCTAGAAAAGGTATACGCTATTGTTTCTAGATCTAGGTCTAAGAAAACTTAAAATTACAGAGTACCTCGTTTGAAACATCCATATAATGTACAATAATTGCAAGAGCTGTGTCAATGTTGGGGATGGTTAGTCTGAATGGTTTAGTACAACCAAAGGAGTACAACAAGGAAGTGCCCTTTCACCTCTTCTGTTCATAGCGGTGATGTATGACATCTTAAAAGAACTAAAGAGACCTATCAATAGAAATATACAGGCATTGGTGTTTGCGGATGATGTGGCAGTATGGTATGAAACCGAAGAAGGAATACAAAACAAACTTAAAATGTGGAATAATAAGTTTGAAGAATATGGAATGAAATTGAATCCAAAAAAACCGTAGCACTAAAAATAAGCCGAAAGAATACAGTACTGTCATATAAAACTGCAAGACCACCAAGTTGAAGTTGTTTACCAATTCAGCTACCTAGGGGAACATAATTGCTAGTAATTGTAGAATTGAGTTAGAAATAATGAATAGAGTAACCAAAGGACCCAACTTCTACAGTACCGTGTACCGTGCGGGGTTTGCTATGGGAACATGAAGGTTCCCAGAAGAACAAAAATTGTCTTGTGCAAATCATATCTCATTACAATTCTAACAATATGCTTTGGAAACATGCACACTAACATCAAGGGACCTTAGCAAGATCCAAGCATGTGAAATGAAGTTTCTTAGAACGGCCCTCCAGAAAAATAGACTTAACCATATAAAAAATGTCGAGATTAGATAAAACCTAGAGCTAAGGGAATCCATGGAAGAGAGAGTTAGGCCATCAAGACTTAAGTAGTTTGGGCATGTCAAGGGAATGACTAGTACAAGACTACCAAAATCTTATTTGGAAAAAAGGATAGTGGGCAAAAGACCAGTGGGAAGACCAAGAAGAAGATGGACAGACCAACTGAAGGAGGACATAGAGAGAAGAGGCTGGAACTGGGAATATATCACGGACCAAGAAACTTTTCTGGATAGGAGACAGTGGAAAACATGGTATACAACAACCAAGGCTCGCTAACCACACCCGGGAAACTGGAGATGGTCCCCAACGATAATGATGAAGTTAGTTTCGCCTGTCTGTTGAAAAGCTTGTTGCCGATGTGTCAGTGACCTTAAAATTTGCAAATGTTCTCCTTCCAGGTGACAGTATAGTGTTTAATAATTATAATTACTGAATTTCACTAATCAATCAAGTAATTAAGGGAAACTTAGTAAATTTAATTAATTCTCGCAGCTGAAATGTTTAAAAAGCGACATATAAAGGAAACAAACCCTCTGAGTCCCCTATGACTCTCCAGCAGCCCGCCTCCCAGCCTTCTGCTGGGAGGAATGAAATTGTAAAAAAAAAAAAAAAAAAAAAAAATGTCCGCTTATATTAGTTGTAAGATCTCAACTGCTTAAGTGTTCGTAGCATGTTTTATGTTGACTCTGATCCGTGTTTGTCGAGGGAAATGAATGCGCTCTTGTACTGTACTTTGAGTGCGGTACTGTGCAGACTATATCATTTTGATTGAGGAAATGTACCTCCGACATGTGGGAACACATCCATTAAGCGATACAGAGAAGGTGCACTGGGAGTGGTGCTACGTTGGTCAGTTCTGCGTGCCGGCACCAGGGGCGCTGCCTAATCGATAGCGCTGGCTGAACGCGTGGCGGGTTGCCGGCACGACAGGCGCCCCTAAAAACACTGACTAGGACAACTAGACAGCGCGCGACCAGTATGCCTTTCACTGACTGCTTTGACTATTTCCATGTCTACTGAACAACAGTGCCGCCAGCCTCTTGGCTTTGAATATCCGGAGATGGCCGCTGAAATTTCCGTATATTTGGTTCAAAAATCCGGAGACTCGCTGACTGAAAGACTGAAACAATAATTATTGAAGAGAAGTCAAAATTAAGAATAGTTTTTATTTCCAGGTCTTTAAAATTATAAAAATAATAATCTACATTGAAAGTAAGAAATATCTGTGAAGATATTATATACATCGTCACTTTCATCACTGCTGCTGCTATGCCTAACAGTTTTTATTTATTTTTAATTTTTTCCTAGTGACCATACATTTTCTTTGTTGACATTAAATTTAGCATATCTTCTTTGACAGGAAATGTTAGAAACAGCGACCCCTTTGATTCTCGGATATTGGTTAAGCCTTCTCGGAAGCCACTGCTTTTGTAAGCCGTGTCAACGTGCATAAAGCGTGCGCCGATATATTTGTATTACGATCTTTTACGGTAAGATCTATAAAATCCGGAACCAAACAAAATATGACCTTTATTTTAATCGTTGGTTCACACGAGCGGTTGCAAGGAAACGATTCACAATTATTGACAATTCTGTAATGCATTAACGCTATGCGCTCAAAGTTTAACAAAACAATATAAGGAAAAACCAACAAGTGATAAAAGTATCAAAAATCCGTAGGTATGTTAACAAAATCCGAAAATCCTAAATTTTCATAAAAATTCGTAGATCTACGGATAAATCCGTAGAAATGGCAGCAATGCTCAAGAACCTACTGAAAACTCTCGTTTAATTCATTTGCTTCGCCTGGCGAAATATAGAATTACTAGGGTGCCCCAAAAACTAATGGACCACATTTTTTTCCTCCGCCTCAACAATGGTACGAATGCGAAACTTAAGACAGATAGCGCACTTGCAGCAATGGTTAAACATGGCGTCTGTGAGTGATGTTCGTTTATACAAGCAGCGTGTCGTCATTGAATTTCTCACTGCGGCGCAAGAAACGGTAGGAAACATTCACAAACGTTTATGTGAAGTTTATGGCGCATCAGCAGTCGACAGATGTACGGTTAGTCGCTGGGCACAGAGGGTGAGGCCATGTGAAAGCGGTTCTGCAGAGCTCCAAGATTTGCAGCGGTCGGTAAAGCCACCCACGGCTGTAACACCTGACAAAATGCAACGTGCCGATGTGCTCATTAGCGAGGACCGACACAAAACGACTCGGCAGTTGGCGCGGGAGCTGTCAGTCAGTGCTCTTGATTACGCAAAAAAGTGTTCACGTTGGGTTCCGCGCCGTCTTAAGGAGGAACACAAAAGTCTCAGAAAAAAACATTTCTTCTGAGTTGCTGTAACGTTTTGAAACTGAGGGGGAAGCCTTCTTGTCTCGGATTGTGACAAGTGAAGAAACTTGGGTTCACCATTTTAAGCCCGAAGAGTCACAGAAAAAAAATTCAAAGCAACTGCTTCCACTCACTGGTAAGGTCAATATCACTGTGTTTTGGACTTTGATGGTGTCATACTCATTAATGTGATGCCGAGAGGCACCACCATTAATTCTGAGACATATGTGAACAAATTAACCAAACTCAAGAAGCCCTTCCAGTGACTTGGACGCCATAACAACCCAGGTGATTGTTTGCTTCAATGTAACAACGCACGCCCTCACGCAAAGTCTGAGGACGTTGGAACACATCACCAAACACGGTTGGACAGTGTTACCCCACCCACCCTATAGCCCTGACCTAGCTCCCTCAGACTTTCACCTGTTTGGGCTATTGAAGAATGCCATTCGTGGGAGACATTTTGAGGATGACGAAGAGGTGATTCGCAGAGTGAAGAAATGGCTTCGTGAACAGAACAAGGAGTGGTACCGCCAGGGCATACACGCTCTTGTGTCTCGCTGGAGGAAGGCCATAGAACGGGAAGGAGATTACGTGAAAAAATAGGGAGTGTAGAAGAAATATCATTCTTTCTTGTGTATAAGTTTCGCTATGTTTAATAAATAACTGTTGAAGAAAAAAATGTGGTGCATTAGTTTCTGGACCAACCGCGTTTTCACACAATAATCTGTCAAACTTTTATCTTCTTATGACTTTACGGCTCCTCGACGTTTTGGTCATTAGGTGTGGGATATGACTGGGTACGAGGAACTGGAAGGAATTCGGAAATGGCCTTTTATTTATACACCTTCACTCGCGTGCAGCTATTTTTTTTAATCAGTAAGGACTGACTGGGTTTGAATCTGCTTCCTCTTCCTATTAAACAGACGATGTTACACATGGCACCTCAGTATTTCTATATCTATAGCCATAGGAGGGTTGTAGCGGTTGCAGGTGCGGATGTTCAGTGTTTGACATACACGGTTGCGGATGTTTTGCAGAATCGGAGGTGGAAAAATAAATTTATAATTATTTAGATTTTAATATATTATCAAAAATAAGTGTAAAATCGAAATAAGTATATTTTTTGGGCGAAATTCCACATTTTTCATAATTAAAGTATATTTTCAGATAATCTGCCACACTGATTTATTCTTTGCCACATATTCCAATAACAAAAACCATGGGATGATTTCACAAGTGAAATAAATTATTTCCGTAACTACGCACGCGTCTAAAAAACAATCTTTGTCATGTGAACTTTGCGGAGTTGGCGGCTCGACTAATTCAAGCGTCAAGTACAAGGCCACGCCACCGCACATCTCCGTGCCAGCCATCCGCTTTTCCTACGCTCTGGTGTCCCATTCACAGTGAAACTTGTAGGACCTACGATGATCTAATTTTTCCGATAAAGAACTCTTGTTGGGCCGTGAAAGGGGTTAAAGGAATACGTGCCAGACATATTGGATGTTGTTGGACTGCCAGACAACCATCACGGGTCCTTGCTGTCCAACAAGCTATGGCGTTGGATCGAAGGAAAAATCCTACGAGTGTGCGATAAGGACACATGGTGTGCCGCGATAAAGTACGAGTGGAAAGGACTGTTTTGAACATTTTTTTGAACCTCTTCCATTAGCGAGAATGGGTTATAGCGCATCCTATGGTAGTTGAACACGGATGTCCTGTAAGATAGACCGTGAATAGACCGCTTTACTTTAAATGGTAGTTCAAACTTGTAAATTCGTCGCTTTGTTAATAACAACGTTCAGTTCATTGTTATTTTTATTGAAACATTGTCAGAAAAAAATCAATGACGTTGCTGTTATCTAAGCGATGATGGGAAGAGTCTCGTATGAAGAGAAAAGAATAATATATATCACAAGTAAAAAAAACATCCGCACTAAACATTGCGGATGCGAAAGCGGACGTAGGATCTCACGCGAAAGTTCCGCACTTGCGGATACGGAGCTCCGTTACATCCCTAATCTATAGTCTACTTGCCAGTGTGCATGCGACAGTTAAAGCGTCAACGCTCTGGATCAGGGTGGTACAGTGGAACCTTGTTCCAGACCTGGCCACCGAGCGTGGTGGGGGAGCGGTCAACGCTCTGTCCTCGCATTCGGGAGGACACCGGTTCGAATCCCTGTCCGGGCATTCAGATTTGGGTTTTCCATGGTTTCACCTAATCAGTCCAGGCGAGTGCCTGGATGCTTACTTAAAATAGGTCATGGCCGAATTCCTTCCCGTTCCTTGCTTCAAGTCATTATCCACCTCTAATGACCTCGACGTCGACAAGGCGTAATGCCATAAGCAAAAAAAAAACAACAACAAAAAACGAGCGTACCTGCCGTCCTGACTGCGATTTTTTGGCGTTTTTCTGCAATTACCAGGTGGACGGTGTCAATTTCGCCTCAGAAGCTATAACTTTCAGAAACAAAAATATAATTATCATTGACAAAATAAGTTACACGAATTGCGGACAGATGGCAACACTTAAGCATCCTCCGTTACATAGGTTCCTACCGGCACGAGGGAAGGGCACCAGTGCGTCACTGCAGCAGGCGAGGTCAATTAGAGACTCATGATGATCAGCACTTATTATTCAAACAGGCCTCATCGGTGCACGATTACAGACGGCTGATTAGTAGTAATACTCGTGATCCACAGTCAACCACTCATGAAATTTTGGTTTCAAAGGGTACTTAACACCAAAACTAATCTAATTCCAATCCATAATGACACGAGAGAAGATAGAAAGAGTTCATATATACATTAGTGCGGCTCCTAATTTGACTCATTTCATGTCTCCAGCCTTTGCTATCCAAATCGGTTAATGATTTAAATATTTCTCTGTCTGTTCGTCTGAAGGAAAAATAATTTGCACGCTCCGAACATATATTATACTGTATGTACAATTAACGGCTTCTTGTATTTATAATGGCGTTCTGTGCAGTACGTTTAGAGATGGATAAAAGAGGATATTTGAAAATGTTTATTTAAAAAAGTGCCAGTCCTCGCCGTATAAGATCCAAAGAATAAATTCATTAAGTGTGAATTACTGTAGAATATTCTTTACAAAGATTATGTATCAAACCATATTTAATAAAAAAATCGATAAAAATTGCTTTTTTTAAAAAAAAATCATGGCAAGTAATTTTTAAATCGACTTTATCATTCGTTTTGTTAAATTTCCTTACATGGGGTGTATATATAAGTGAAACAGAAGAAATATTAACAAAAAAATTTACTTTGGGTTTTAGAAAAGTGTTAATTTTTTCTATCTTTTTTCGAGATTTATGTATTTTCAGGTTCCTGGGTAATATAGATGTTAGATAGACCGAAAAAAAGAAAATGATCTCAAATCTGGTAATTTAAAGGCCTCTAGCGTCTTCATTTTTAAATGTAAAATATTTCCCTTTTCTACTTAAGGAGCTCTAAACATCTATACTTTACGTATTGGAGTAAAAAGAAAAAGAAAAAAAATACTTTTTCGTTCCTCTTCGTGAAAAACGGAATATGCGCCAACGGAGACTTTCGCAGAGTATGGCTGCAACAAGATCTTCGCTAGCTGATGAAGGCAGTGGAGCAGATATCTTCGTGTACTTACTATACGGTCAGGCGGCACAAACTTAAATATTTTATCCCCACAAGTTGTTACTTTAAACTTTTTTAGATGCGTTGTTTGGGTTTTAGTCAGTGAAACATATAACGTGTGCAGATTTGCAGTCTCCAGCGTTGTTCGTTAGGGTACGCCCATTAATTACGTTATCTCAAATAGGGCAGGGGAGGGGGGAGAAGGTCCGGTGAAATCTCACCAAGGGGAGGGGGGGTCTGGATTTCCGAAAAAAAAAACACTTGACGTAATTAATGTACGCCCCCTTAAGTACTAGAGGCCTGTGACAGACAGACAGACATCGGAGCATAAGCAATATATTCTCATTTTCTTATGGCTTTAAGCCTGGTCGACGTCAAGGTCATTATTGGCAGGAAAGTACTGGGTACAAGCAAGGGAACGGAGCTGAGCCATAGCCTTTTGAACGAATGATACCGGTATTCACCTCGAGTGCTTTCGGAAAACCATGAAAACCGAATGCAGGGAGTGGTCTGGTGGTTCAGATGGTTAAGGTCCGTGACTGGGGAACGAAAGGTCCCCGGTTCGAATCCCGCTCTCGGCTGAAACATTTACGAGACTTAAAACTGACCTTCACCTCTGGCAGTGCTTTGCTTTGTCCATGTGAAGCACGCTAGGACGCTCCGGGGTTCGGATTCCATGTAAAGCTGTAGGTCCCCTTTCCCCGGTAGGATTATTGGGGTAGGGCAGCCGTGACAGGGGGAGGGGGGGGGCTAATCGAAACTCTGTCAAGGCCAAGGCAGAGTGATACCAATCACTGCCCGGACTCCGCGAGCGTTGTGTTCTATGAGCTTTCCTCTTAATTAATGTTGGTAATTAGCTGAGGACAATCGCCGAGTCAGCTCTCGAAGAATTGGATGGATTAATAACATTTCCACACTAATGAAAATCACAGCATATTGTGGGTGAGAAGGCAAATCTCGAAACGAACACATCCAAGCTACTGCTCATTTAGTTTTATAGAATTTAGATCCGTCAAAATGACAGGTTTTGTTGTTAATATCTAAATGAAAATCGCTGTTTCAATTGAAAGATTTATTTAACAGTGATACCCAAAATCAACATTTGAAAGCTCGTAACAACACCTCTTACAATAACTGCAGACATCAAAATTGTATTTATTAATGTTTCTCGGGAAACAAACCGAGTAATATTATTATTTATGCACAATATTTCGGCGAAAATATACTCCGTCGCCATCTTCAGGTACAGTTGTAAGCCAAGCCTTGAAGTCTGCCTTGAGCGTGTTGTTTGAAAACTGTCATGGCAACGACATACGTTGTTATGTTGCCTAACAGCATCTCAGACGTCATTAGACGTTCGCGGAACACAAAATTATCGCCGAAATATTGTGCACAAATAATAATATTACTCGGTTTGTTTCCCGAGAAACATTAATAAATAAATAACGCCGAGAAAAATTGCATTCATCAAAATTATACATGCAAGTCTCCATATAATGGACCCTATAATAAACTCTTTAGTGGGTACTTCTGCTTTCAGAAGTTGTCAGGCCCACTGAATTGTGTCAACGGAAAAAACTACTTGATATTACTCCATCAACTTGAATTTTGTTACTATTGAGCCCCGCACATGATATATCTCAGTAGGTTACAAAGGATGAAAAAAAGGGGTTCACAAAAAGTAATGGATTTATTTCCACAACCAAATAATTTTTGTTACGAAGACAAGATTTAATACCCTATGCCACGTGCTACAGAGCTTAAGTTCTGCAGGCTCATTCAACAAGACTCTTCCTAATCAGGGTAACTGCTCAGGGGTATTTTACGGCCGTTGGACATGTTGCAGACTTGTCACTTTGTTCTGTCGCACATTAACAAGTCTGCGCACTGCTGACGACAAAACCGGTGGCGGGAACTGCACCTCGGACCTCCCAGAAGGTGGCAGCGGTCAGACAAAGGTCTGCTCAGGCCCCCACCAGCTAGACCTCCACCCAACAGACCTCATATTATCGTGTCCACCCCTCGGGCAGACACCCAGAGTTTCTTCCCGTGTTGATCGGCAGGTCCATGAAACAGATAAAAGAGAACATCAGGGTGGCGTGTCGTTCTCTTTTTCATAGCTCAGCTGTGTCCTTATATACGGCACGAGTCCTTAATTTATTTTATTGAATTAAATCGCAATGGAGCGCACGCTCCGGTGGCAATTTTCCTACACACACCTATATTTGCCCTCTAAAAATTTCAACTTTACATTCTTTCAACATTTCTGGTAAATTATTCATCATTTCTCTTGGTAACTTATTCCAATCCTTGACACCCTTACCCAGATTGGAGAATCTTCCTACACCCTCGTGCCTGAAATCGAGTACCAGCTTATGGTCATGGTAATCTCTTCTCTACCATACATTACCTTTAAATCTTAAATTAATATGTTTCCATGCCTCATCACCAGTATAAGCCTTGCACATTCCCATGACTTTCTTCACCCTCCAATTAATCTTATTTCAGCTCTTTTATCATATCTGTTACTGATTGCGTTCTGCGATAATTTTCAAGAACAAATCTAACAGCCCTTTTTTGCACCCTCTCCAACTCATGTATTTGATACTCAAAATGTGGGTCCCATACTACACTAACATATTCAAGCAATGGTCCGACCAAAGTTTTATAACCCAATTAATTTACTTCTCTCATCGCTATCTCCAAAAAGTGCAGAATGTTTGAAACGTTTTCCTACTACCTGTCCAATGTGTTCTGCCTAGATAAGCTTGTTATAAAATGTAGTGGCAAGATATTTACATTTCAAGTCTTCAACAAGCAATTCTTTCCTCCCCTCCCCCCCACCTTATAATCATAATCAACCATTTGATTTTTATTTGTGTGTCTAAAAAGCTGACTCTTCTTTGCATTTATCTTCATCCCACGTTTACCAACCCAACTAGATATCCTGTCCAGATCACCCTGCAACTGTTTACAGTCCTCTACCGTTTTGATCATTTTATATGGTGGCATTATATCATATGCAAACAATCCAATTTCAGATAGTAAACAATCAATACAATTACTCATTAGAATAATGAATAACAATGGTCGCAATACGCTACCCTGTGGCACTCACATTTTTACTTCCACTTATTTTGGTACTGTATTTCCTACCCTAACTTTTTGTTTCCTAACTTTTAAAAATTCTTCTACCCAGAAAATCACTTTCTCATCCACTTCAATAGGTTTTACCCTATTCACTGCCATTTTATGGCTCACTCTGTCAAAAGACTTTGACAGATCTAGTGCTACACTATCAATTTGGCCTCCCTTGTCCATTTCATCCGAAATATCTTGCATATATCCCACCAACTAAGATTCGCATGAATATCCTTGCATAAAGCAATCTTGCCTACTTGAAAACCACTTACGCTCTTCTTATATTTCCGATGTTGTTGCATATAAATCTCTCCATTAATTTCCCTACCACTGAAGTCAAACTGCTTGGCCTTTAAAAGCTTCTTGCTTCCCCTTAACTTAATGCCTTAATGCTTTGTCATGGTTGCCGGTTGTTCACACAGCTGTCTTTCATACTGGAGTCCGCCCAATGGCTGGGTTGACAAATGGTTTTACAACGGTGGCAGGTCACCGAAAAACGCATCCGCTGGCTTTCCGTGACTCCTCGTGTCCCGCTGGCTGTTGTAAGGAAGCTGTTTCCGTCCTCGCACTTGCGTCTTATTACGATCTCCGTTGCCTCCATACGTCTCGTTACATGCATGCATGTGACCTTTTAGCCAGCTGCTACGAGCCGAAGATTCTTACAGTACTTATGACTACCCAAGAGACTATACACGCTACAGCTTGTGGAAATCTTATAACATACATATTAATTTAATGAGATCAGTACAATCATTTTTAAGCACTTATAATTACTTAAGGAAAAATATAACAATGATGTATAAATCATTGATGATTTGTGATATTGTTACAGTAAGGAACCATAGAAAAGGAACTGTCAGCAATAATAGGTGCAATATAGAGAATGTATGATGGTAAGATCATTCTTTCAGATGCAGTCTTATTGCGACACTACACTCGGACAAAGCATTAACATACATCGCAGTACAATGCGGAAGGAAAAAACTCGGATATAACTGTGAGGGTGCTCTCGTACCTGCAGCGCTTTAATATTCCACTTGTTGTTGCGTGTAAGAGGGGAGCGCTTGGTGCGTGATGCGCGTGTGTTTGGGTCGTGTTGCCTGCTCACCAGCGCTTGTGCGTGTCCCGTCTAGCTAACTCGTTTGTATGACGCACCAGTTCCTGGGTGCATTTCCACCAAATACTTCACTTATTCCATTTCCGAGAGTGCTTAACTAAATCCCAAGGCAGTCGGGATAAGCTAACACATAGCGTGATCATCAGTTTTCAAACTGACCTGATGAGGTATCCTACAATATTGAGAACTGATCACCACCTGATTCCATTGTAATGAAGGGAACTATTTTTTAAAAATATTTTATTGACACTTGGCCCTTTGGCCATACAGACAAAATACATTATATTTGGTGCTGTATCTTTATATATACACATACATGCTCCCACATTTACATATACGCATTAGACAAACATACAAGTCACTGTTCATTAAAATCTTTTAACAATAAAACAGTAACCTTCTGGTGTTCTGTAAACAATAATTGTTTGAAAGATTGAGTAGTAAAGTGGGTTCTACACGGTTATATTTCTGTATGGTTTCTTGTTATGAAGTGCACCATCCTCTGGTATATTGCGATATTTTCTAGAGCAAGGAGGTTCCCTACATTAACTGGATAACTTATGTCCCAATGTTTTAGGTCTTTCCAGAAAGTGTCTGTTTCTTCTTTGTAATTATTGCATCCGAAGAGTAGGTGGTTTGTATCGGCCTCTGACTCCCCATCGCACTGACAAAGTGGGGAGTTTGCTAAATTTATGTTGTAGTGGCTTCCGAATCTGCCGTGATTGAATTTTAATCTCTATATTATATTCACTCCGTGGTTCGGATTCCACGTTAAACTGTAGGTCCCAGAGGAAAGGAACTGGCCGTCCTACCTCTGACACAATGGCTTAGTATGCCAACTTCGCGAGGATCCAACCAACCTTCGGGTTGTGGGTTAAGTTAAGTTATTATAGTCACAGCTGTTTTGGTGGCATATTTTTTGAAACCATTGTGTTGTCGGTATTTGCGGTGTAGGCGCCTGTAGTCTCTTTCCTTGTGTTGTTCACTGGATTGCCACACATCATTCCAGGCCTCAGTTGTTTTGTGGCGAAATAATGAGATTAAGTCACTTCCTATCAGAAGCTCTGCTTGGTTTTCTGTTTGTGCAGGGAACTTAAGTGTTGCCATCTGTCTGCAAACCGTGTCACTATCATCTGTGTGTGAATTTTACAAGGCGGAGATTTCGGATCATCCCACCATTCGCCTCGGTGATAAAGGACACTGCAATTATGACGGAGGGGCTTAGGACTCGGGCCTAGTCCCTGATCCAGTGAGGCGACGTCACATCTACATCTACATATATACTGTGCAATTCACAAAATTGTGGGTGGCAGAGGGTGCTCAGCACCAAAGCTAATCTCTTTGCTGTGCATTCCAATCCCTAATGGTACGAGGGAAAAAAGAATTCATATAAGAATCAGTCCGGCACCTTATTTCTCTAATTTTATCTTTCCTGTCCTTCCGACTCAAATAGGTTGGTGGAAGAAGTATTTCACTACACTCATGAGTGAAAGTTGGAATACGCATGTTTTCCAATAAGTTTAAACGAAACGTGTGTCGTCTATCTACCAGAGACTCCCAACCTAATCTACTAATCAGTTCTGTGACGCTTTCATAAGGACTGTAGCAAGCGGTCACGAATCGAGCGGCTCTTCTCTGTACTTTCTCTATACTTTCGATCAATCCCTTACGAAACGGGTCCCAAATGGCACAACAATAATCCAAATGTGGACGCACAAGAGATTTGTACGCTATCTCCTTTGTTTGTTCATTACAATTTTTCAAGATTCTACCTATGAATCGCAGCCTAGAATTTGCTCTACCTACTAAAGAATTAATGTGTATGTCCCATTTCATGTTCCTTTGTACTGTTACTCCCAAATATTTAATAGAATCGACCATATCAATAACTGTATTGTTTAACTCGTATTTCTGAACAATCGGATTCTTTTTGTTAGTTATGCTCATTGTCTTGCACTTTTTACAGTTTAGAGTAAGTTGCCACTCAGCGCACCATGTCAAAATAACATCCAGATCGCGCTGAATTTCTAAGCAATCGGCCAGAGTTCTTACTTCCCTATAAATAACCGCATCATCAGCAAACAATCTAAAAAGGCTTTTCACTTTATCTCCGAGATCGTTTATAAAAATTAAGAAAAGAAGTGGTCCCATTACACTTCCTTGAGGTACACCCGATGTAACATCTAGATTAGAAGAACTTTCTCCTTCAACGACAACATACTGCGACCGACCAGTTAGAAAATTCTTTATCCATTCACAAAGCTGATCCGATATACCGTACGCTCGAAGCTTCGCTAAAAGGCGGTTGTGTGGCACAGAGTCAAAGGCTTTCTGGAAATCTAAAAAAATTGCATCTACTTGTGAACCTGTATCGATAACTTTCATTACGTCGTGTGTAAATAGGGCCAGCTGTGTTTCACATGATCTTTTCTTCCGAAATCCATGTTGATTTGTTGTAAGCAAATTATTATAATCTAGAAAATTCATAATGTTCGAGCATATAATATGCTCCATAACTCTACTACAAACAGATGTTATAGATATGGGACGATAGTTCCCAGGATCACTTCGATCACCTTTTTTGAAAATCGGAGTTACTTGCGCGATTTTCCAGTCTGAAGGTACTTTTCGCTCTTCTAATGATTTACTGAATATATCAGACAGAAATGGCCCGATTTCTGCAGCATACTCTGAAAATACTCTTACTGGAATTCCATCCGGGCCCGGTGCTTTCCCCCACTTCAGGAGCTCTAATTGCTTAACGATACCTGCAGTATCTATTCGTAATGATTCCATCACCGACTCGCCACGGCGTGGGAAAACGGGAATACTATCCTTATGTTCATTTGTAAATGAATTTTTGAATACAGTATTTAGTACGTTAGCTTTATCGCGGCTTTCATTAACCTCGGAACCTTCACGAATTAGTGCTGGAATATTGCTGTTGGTACAATTAACTTTTCGTACATACGACCAAAATTTCTTTGGGTTTTCTGTGAGACTCTTAGAGAGAGAGTTGGAGTGAAAATCGTTAAAGGCCTCGCGCATTACATTCTTAATACGTCCTCTTAAATCAGCTAAGGTTTCTAAATCGCTGCGACACCCCTTCCTTCTTGAGCGTGCGTGTATTTTCCTTTGTTTTTTGAGTAATCTTTTGACTTCGCATGTGTACCACGGTGGATCATCCTCTCCCTTTATTGTCCGCTTTGGTATATGTATTTCCATTCCTTCCCTGACTATATGTATAAAACGATGCCACATCTCTTCAACGGTGTCCTTTGTTGACTTGAAGTTATGGTATTTATTACTCAGGTAGGTTCTAAAACACTCCTTTGAGGCCTTACTGAATCTGTATACAATCCGCCCTTTTTTCCTTTTTCGCTCGGTCATTAATTTGATAATCGCAATTACCGCTTTGTGATCGCTTATTCCTGTGGTCGTTGAAATGTCGGTGAATAATTCTGGCCTGTTGGTAACCAGCAAGTCTAAAATGTTTTCGCTACCGTTATGACACCGCGTAGGTTCATTAACTAGCTGCTCGAGATGATTATCTGACAACAAATCGAGAATTACTTCAGAAGCTGCCTTACCCCTGCTACCTGTGATGTGAACGTAATTACGCCAGTCAATATAAGGCAGATTGAAGTCGCCTCCTACAATCATAGCAATATCTTTAAAACGGCTAGCTATACTATTTACATTATTTCTTAACTCCTCGACGATAGCTATATCCGAATCAGGTGGACGGTAGAAGGCACCTATGATGAGTTTTGACCCAGCAACGTTGAGTTTAATCCATATGATTTCACAGTTCGTATCGACGTCTATTTCATTACATGGGAGAAATTTACTCACAGCTATAAATACCCCACCTCCATGAGAATGTAATCTGTCTTTACGAAAAACGTTCATGCTATCTTTAAAAGTTTCGGCGGAACTAATTTCCGGTTTCAACCAACTTTCTGTACCGATAACGATATCCGCTTCTGTACTACAAATAATGCTTTCAAGTTCCGGTTGTTTGTTACAAACGCTTCTACAGTTAATTACGAGAACTTTTAACTGACGAGATTCTTTTACGTTGCTCCTACATTCCGGTGTTGTATCTGATTGGGTTGCCCGTAACTGAATTTCGTGTTTCGGGTCTTCCTCCCTCAACCTAACGCGAGTAAACTCACTGGTGAGGTCATGACTAATGAAGTACAATAAAGGAATCATAACTGCAGATGTAGTGGTATCAGAATTAAAGGGTACTTATTTGTAATAACGATTTTTACTTCAGGAGACGCATCTCCCATTCACATCCAGATCAACAACTAAGCTCAAAGAATCCATGGTAGCCCGCATCAAGAAGAGAAGAGAGCATCACAAGATTTAGGTATTAGAAAAATCAATAAAATCAGTAAAAGAAGTGACTATCGAAGTCACAGATGTTAAAAATTACAGCAACAAAATAAAACAACATCGCAAGTCTTGGGAGTCTGCAACACAACAGAAATAGTTTTTATGAAAAAATTATATTTTTGTTCTTTGGTCATGGATGCAGTTGAATAACGATTACTTTTAGAGAAAAAGAAAAAAAAGGGAGGGGGTGGGGAATTTGGGTTCCCATAGGGAAGAAAGAATACAAGGAGGTTTGAACAGCGTAGATCAGGTATATCAATTTTCGAATACTTGATCTCTCAAATGTAGTTTCGTGAGGAGATAGACAAAAGGACCGCAATAAAGTTCGATCCTGTTCAAAATAATAAAGACTAGATTCTTCATTTGAACAGTAAAGATTGAAACGACAAATAAATCAACGGTTATCCAACAAGTCTGATATTAGGCCAACAAAAGACAAGATTATCAAAAATATTAGGTATCAGAAATTACGCCAGCAAAAGAAAAGAACAACATAAGTCTTAGGTGTAAGAAATAAGACCAACAAAAAAAGAAAACAATAAGTCTTCAGGGGTGTACTGCCGGATTGTGTTGTGAAAACACAACATTCCTCGGGTTTGAAATCGTGTGTACCAGTCTGGTGGCTGACAGCTTCGTACTAAAGTGGAGAACAACGGAAGTTTTAAATTTACCCAACTACTTTCACATTACAAATGGTTTGTGGAACGTTGTTTAGTTTTTGACTATCGTAGTTCTTCGCCCGAATCATGCTGGTATTAGTGCTCCTACTTCCAATTTTTTCGTTATTTGCGTGGAAGTGTGACTATCTCTTCAATTTATTATAAATCAAATTTAATTTAACTTACGAGTGAAGAGTAACCAAGACGCCGCCTTTATTCACTACAACGAAGGCCGATCAGTAATGAACCGGTGTATGTCATTAAAAATATATCATTATCACCACGTCATTAACATAATTAATTAAAACGAACAAAGTGATCAAATTAAATTAGGTGTTTGAAGAAGACATTATTTTGTTGGCAGTTAAAACAAGCTTGAACAGAAACGTGAGACGGAACTCATTAATATGTGACAATTAGAAACGCCCGCACAGTATCAAACGCCGTAATGAGCAAAGAACAATGAAACATTATGTAACTAATGAATGGCGGCGCAGTGATGAGCGTCTAAGCTGGCGCAGGATTTCTGGTGACAAATCCAGTGTTCGTTTGAATATCATTAATCTACAGGCAGCCCGTTTCGTTTGGCTCTGTGGTATATGAATTCTTTTTTCCCTCGTACCATTAGGGATTGGAATGCACAACAAAGAGATTAGCTTTGGTCTGAGCACCCTCTGCCACCCACAATTTTGTGAATTGCAGAGTATATATGTAAATGTAGATGTAGATGATGTCCGGCGTTTCATACGTATTTAACAGCTTCGAGTGCTGGTGGCGGAATCTTCAGGACTTGGCCAGTAGGGTAGGAGAGGTGGTGTTCCAAAATTCTTGATTCTACCGACAAAGCGTGTTTTGTGTACGTAAAGTACAGCAGAACGCTTCCATGGTTCGAATTCCACAGTAAACTGTAGGTTCCCTTTAACCGGTTGGATTACGGTGTTTGGTTAGGATACCTACGACAAGAGGCGTGTGTTTGGTGAATAGAAAATTCTGATGCCACTAGTCGGCCAAACCCTTCCAGCATACCTCAACTAACAGTTCCATACGCATTTACTTTTATCACCAGATAGCGCGGCAAAGTCGGGGTTTAAATCCCAAACCTCCCACATTGCGTATGGGTGAGGGCATACGACACTATGGATGGTGATTCGTACGTCTGACGGAGATGTAAAACTTGGCAAGTTCTGGGTATCTTTCGGAAGAGTAGGCATCAGTAGGTCAGCATGGAGTTTCGTCTTTCCGTTTAATTAGCTTCTCGCTGTCGTCCTCCAATTTCCAGGTTGCTGTCGTTGATTGCCAGCTGATTTTACCTTCCACCACTGTTTAAATGACTACTGCTTTGATTGAGCTAAATAGTTACATGTAATGACAAACCGACGGATCACTTTTCTCTTAACATTTATTTGTCTGTGAGCTCCATAGTAACATTACACGCAGATAAGGCAACAGACGTGTCCAAAGATACTAAAGCACAAATACACAAATATTCCAGCGATTAAACTCACGAACGACTGTAAAACTGCTCGACGACTGAAAAATAAATACCAAAACTTTCGAAAAAAAAAAACCCTGACTTGTCGCTAAGTACTCGCGTTTAAACAGGCGCTACAGACAGATACAGAAGGCAACTGAGACTGCCGAGAGAAGTTTCTCGAGCGCTAACAATACTTTGACAGTCAAATTCATATAAAACAATCACAACTTGACAACGTCACTCACAATCATTAGAAAATCACTTAAAATGGAAATTAAAGCTATTTACATCCATTTACACACAAAATTATCAGCATAAACCAGTCCAAACAGTTGAAAGTCTTTCATCAAACATCATAGCTCACATCAATATTTACAAATACAAATTTTAATTAATGTTTCATACATAATACTGTCCTCCGTATTAAATAGTATTACATAACATTTACATAGTTTCTCACTATAAAACAATGTTCAGTTAAATGATGAATATACAGGAATTCACAATTAATGACACAAAAAGTATACATATCAAAAATTAATCAAGTTTCATCGAGCCACACAAAATTCTTAAAATTAAATTTCACAAAAAGGCAGCGGCTGAGGGTTGTTATACCTTCTATCGTATTTCATTCATTCTCAACGTCCATTCTGAACATTCCACTTACCAGTCAGACGCACAAAACACCACAATTCCATTACTGGGGAAGGCCAGAGGAAACCACGGCAGGCAGTTTCCCGAGAAAACTGTCACGGAGGACTAACTTCCTCAAGAGCAACCACCAAGCCTGGGTCACAGACAGTGGGGTAGCTAGGTTAACAAGGGCTCCGGTGCAATAGACTATATATGTATATAATAGGCCCTCAGGTCGGATGGGCGACTCTACCAAGTCGCGTCAGGTTTGCTGGCAGGGGTTCCCCGAGCTGACTTTGGAGGGCCTCTGAACTGAGCTTGGGGCCCCCTGAGTTAAATGTGTGGGTGCCCTGAACCTGGGGGCCCAGGTGCACGGCTCTGCTTAGCCTCCCGATAGCTACGCCACTGGTCACAGAGTGACAGAGGCGGGTAAAATATTCAGGACCTATCAAACAACGTAATCCACGAGCATGCGAGAGTAACTGCGAGAATGTGTTACTTCCACCACCGTGACATCTGCATTCGGAAGGACGCGGGTTCGAGACACCGTCGGGACACACAGATTGCAGTTTTCCTTGGTTTCCCGAAATCGCTCCAGGCGAAGGCCGGGATGGTTTCTTAAAAAGGCCAAGGCCAAATTCCTTCCGTTCCTTGCATCTAGTCTTTTCTACCTCTAATGAAATGGACGTTAACAAGACGTATACAAAAAGAAAAATCATAGTCGCCGTCTTGAAAAAGGAACGATTCATTCCGAGGCACAGTGTTTTGAACGCTAACCTCGAGTCTTGCGCTCATTAGCGTTTAGTTTCTCCTACCAGAAAAAATATCGAACGATTAAATGATTATGTTCACTCTCAGTTCTAAAAAGAATGCCAAGTTTCTTAAGAAAAATTTAGTACAAGGAAACAAAATCTCAACTGATGTGATTTGCAGAATCTACTACATGTGACATTCTGTTCACAAAATTTTTAATCAAATAGAAAAACCAGCAAGTGAAACTAACAGCTCTCAAATTCGTATGTCCACAGCTTGTGGTAGTAGTGTAGTATGGGTGAGCTGTTAGCGCTCTGACCTCGCATTCGGGAAGACGGCTGTTCGAATCCCCGTTCGGGCATCCAGATTTTGGTTTTCCATGGTTCCCCCAAATCACTCCAGGTGAATTCCGAGATGCTTCCTTCTAAAGGCCATGTCAAAATTCCTTACCGTTCATTGTCCTCAGTCCTTTCCCGCCTCTAATGACCTCGACGTCGACGAGGTGGAAATTCATAAGTAAAAAAAACTACTTGCATGCTACTACCGAGGAATAGAATCGTTAAAGTAACACATACTGCTTAACTCTCACAACTGAAAATAACAGCGTCACATATACTATATATGACTAATCGACGTCTAGATCATTAGAGGCTGCAGAAATTTGGCCCTGGGATTTTAAAGGAACCGTCCCGGGATTCGCCTAGAGTGTTTTCTGTGATACCGTGGAAAACCGAGCTCAGGATGGTTGGACGGGGATTCGAACCCACGTCATCCTAACGCCAGTCCCAGCCGTTACCGGTCACCCATCTCGCTTGGTATAAATTGCGCCAATATTACGTAATGACAGGTGGAAATTGTGTCCGGACAGATTAATTCGTTCTAGAGGATTAATGGTTTCAGCATTAATTTTGTTATTTTAATCTGCGTGACACGTCTGACTGGATGCTGGAATTTTAAAGTGTGCGAGCTCTTTGAAGGTAATTATATTAATCGATGAGATGGCACTAAGCTTTGAAACGCAATATGTAATAACATGTAACCAGCGTGACCCTAGGCGCATGCCGGGATTGTTCTCTGAAAAGGCCCTGGACGAATTCCTTCCCGTTACTAGCCCCTCCCTCATCTTCCGGTTTTAATGACCTCCACGTCAACGAGCTGCAACGTCCGAATAAGAAATTCAATAATCTGAACGGCATTTTAACAGAATAAATATTCCACACTAGCCCATATTTCTGTACGCTCTTTTAAAATTTTCAAGTGGTCGATTAAATTGAGGAAAAACCATTGCTTTAAGCATCTTATTTTCGTTGTGTAATCGCAAAATTAAAGTTCCCCCATTCTCTCCTCGTCTTCAATGATAAGTTAATGTTTGTTCATTGCAGAGAATTCAATTTTTGTGTAATGATAGAACGAAATGGCGAAATTGTAAACGTTTCCAGATGGGCTGCAAGTGCCACCGTATTTCAGTTCATCAGCAATTAGCTTGTAGGTGAGTTAGTGGCAGCAAATAACGCGTTATATCTACATATCATACAAAACAGAAGGTAAAAATATTAGTAATTTTTGGAAAAACGGTGTTGAAAGAATGTATAGAATGTATATATATATATATATATAGAGATAGAGAGAGAGAGAGAGAGAGAGAGCGCCTGGGAAAGCTTGAGGAAACAACTGCACTTTTTACTTCAGAGATCAACAAAACATTTTTAATTTAATAAATACCGACAGGATGACATAGTCAATGAATTTCGAAGGAAAATTAGGTTTAAATCCGTGACCATGTTTTAAATATGGTGGTGGGTCTAGAATGGTTCAGAATTTGGAAAAAAATGTCAGGTAGGAAAATTCCTTCTTTTTCCAAGGCGTGAGTTTTGTAGGGTCACAGGGCATAATTGCTTGACTTGACATCATTTATTTTTTTAAATTTGGTAATTATTGGGGCTGTGAACGTCAATTTAAATCAATTGGCACAGAGTCTGAAAGTACCGAGGAAAGCGATTTTAAGGACAAAATATCAGTTAACAGCTTTACGTGTCACGACCGCATGAAATTGTTGGACCTGTAAAGGTCAATTTAAACCGAAAAAGCATTGAACAGGGTGTAATAGAGACAAAAACGAATTCTTAGTGGATAAAAATAAATTGTATGATAATGGTCATGAAATACGACCTCGATCCGTCTTTGAACCTAAGGTTTCGCTCTGAAAAATTTGCAAGATTTCCTTTGAGTTTGAAGGGGTTTAGTATGGTCGTAGAAGGTTGGAGAAGACCACGTTAAATAGTAGATGGTGGGACGTGAATTAGTTGCTTCACAATATTTTTGAGATAATAACGGATTATAGCTTAAATCTGTTTGCTTCCAGCTTATACACAGTGTGTCCAGGAATGGAAGGATAATCCTGAAACTGCAGATACGCCACATCATCTCCTACTATATGAAAACATTTTATTTTAGTGAAGTTCTCACCATTTTCGAGATATTGATTCTTTAAAATATTTTTTCGAAACATGCGACTTTGTTCATTTTCTTGCGGACTATGTGTGATATGGGGGTTATTATGGCCGTTCAATCCACTTGCGGGCATTATGATTGATTTAGGAGGTGTTCTTAAAAGCATCTTAGGATTTTAGATTATCATCAATGCTACCGTATAACAGATTAACTACTTGTGGGCTCCAAGATGTTATTTGTCAGGATAAGGATATTGACACCAGGGCGATCAATGATATAGCAGTGATCCCGAACTGCTCTAACAGTGATATACTTATAATAGATCTTACCTTGCCGATATATTACAAACTCTTCCACATTATTATCTGAAATAACATGGGATGTAACCTAACGACTGTAAATGACTGAGGCGACAGAACTGATAATTTAAACTTACTTTAATTATAAAAACCTAACCATACATTTATCCGCAACTTTGTCTAAGATTATGCTCGAAGGGAAACGACACTCAAGCATAGCTACAATTGTTAACAACTTACTAAACGAGTGAATAGCTTCTACACACGAGTATAATGGAAAGATGGCTTTATTGATTAAATACAAATAACCGGTTAATTAACGACTCTGATTATAACTCGACAATACCAAATACGATTATCACGAGGCTACAACATTATTACAACCAACGGCAAACAACTCATTTAAGTTACACAGACTGAATAATTTAACTAACATATTTTACGTAACCAAATAATAACTAACATGAGACATTGCAAGGCAATGCACGGTTTTGCCATGTGCCGAAGGCACAGACAAGACACATGTCTTACTTCTTACATGGCTGCTGGCAGAATAGTTACAGAATAGAATAGATCACACCACGATCACGTATTTATGCGTAAGCCGTCACGTGCTAGACACATGATGCGTACTTCGCGCAGCACAAGCACTGAGAGTCAGCAAAAAGTCTCACGTACACACTGTCAGCTTGCTTTTTTTTTTTTTTTTTTTTTTTTTTTTTTTTTTTTTTTTTTTTTTTTTTTTTTTTTTTTTTTAAACGTTAAAAAAAACCTCATCAAACTCTTAAATGGTATAATTATTTTGTACTTCTTTTCAAATTATTGCTTTATGGTAGTTCAATCTGCTAAAGAGACCATTGTGCATGTTAAACATGTAGTAAAAAATTATGATTATGATTTTTAAAAGATTTTTTAGGATTTTGGGAAATAAAGATCATTGTTTTAGTTGACTCAAACGTTCTTGAGCAAACTAAAAAATAAAAAAAAATTTAACAAAATAAATAAATAAACAAAAAAAAACGGGTTTTAAAGATTTAATTTGTAGAAGTGACATAGAATAAACTGAACAAAGTCACATGTTCCGAAAAAAAAATTTAAAAAATCATTATCTCGAAAATGGTAAGACTTTTACCAAAATAAAATTTTGTCATAACGTTGGACATGATGTGGCCTATTTGCCGTTGCAGGATTATGCTTTCAATTCTTGGACAATAGTGCCGAATCTGCGCGTTTTACGTGGTGATTCTCAGACAGCTGACGAGACCTCGCAGAGAGCTGGTGACGCAGATACTTCGCTGTTTTCCGCGCCTGCGCAGTGGGGCACCCAACCCAGGTAGTGCTAACCGCGTTAGGTGGGTCGAGCGGGCTGCTAACGTCGCAGGGGCTGGGACGCTGGTAATCGGTTCAGGCAGCCGACGGGGGGCTGCGCGGAGGTCACGTTAAAACACCAGCGCACACGACCAGCACACAAAGTCAGCGAAATTAAAACGAGCCAGTCACGATTACAGATATCCCGCAAAAAATAAAAACAATGAAGCCTTATCTAATGACTGGGACAGTTCGTTATAGTATTTTCGCAACTTCCAAACTTAGTTTGCTAGGTGAGGCTCAAACGTCTGTAATCCAGTGCGTCATTAACGTAATAAAATCCAGCCACTTTGCTACAGGTGATTGCTGGAAACTCACGTTGTATTACTGGAAACAATAAGTCACTACGGCAAAAATAAAGGATAGGCGAACTCAATGAAACAACACATTTCGATTAACACTGTTCAATTCACGCCAGTCCTTTATAGTACTCGTAGCATATTGTAGATCCTATGTACACAGTCTGCGCTGATACTGTCGTTCTACAGTATCTAACAATTATTGGACTATTCTCACAGCCAAATTACAAGGTTTTTTTTCCCCTCCAAATACAAGAGTAAACTTGATTTATAGCTTTACTGGCTATGCCGCGTCGTTTATTGGATTATCTCAGCTGTCGGCTGTTATACTCCAGCCTTCTTCAGAGATACTGTTTATATTTATGTTCACATAGCAACAGTCGCCAAGCATCCCAGAAGGCTGGAGCATAACAGCCGAAAGGTTAGATAATCCAATAAACAACGAGGCATTGCCCGTAAAGCTATAAATCATGTACAAAGACGGCCGCGGAAGTGTTAAGAATCGAGATTAAACTTACTTATACGCCTTGCAATGAACTTAATAACTTGCACACCAAAGACTACACCCGCTGTTCAGTCGATAGGACCTCTGTGGCTGCATACATAAGTCTACAAAGTATTACGAACATTCATAATGCCGTTAAAAATAAGTTAAATGTTTTTGAGTATTTGTGGAGCAATGTAGCGCTCATCGTATTTCCTCTTGGGATGAATGTTTGCCTCAGTAACGATGCGAAAAACAACATTGCAGCTTCCGTGAGACTAGTAGTATAAACGAGGTAACTAAACTAAACGTCGACGTCTGTAGACGTATGCTACATCCGGGTTGAATTTACGTTCACCTAATATACGTCGCACAGAAGTAACACAGTAAAAATCCAGGCAAATGCAGGTAGAACCTAGCAAATAGGGTTCTGCACACTAACAACTTAAGAAATTTTTTAAAATTCAGATGCGATTGGTTATTTTGTTACTTACAGGAAATAGTTGAAGGAAAGAAACTGTTCGCAAGGCTAAGAATATTTGAAACAGCTTTACGCCTCGTCGGCGTCGAGGTCATTAGAGGCGGTGTGGGATTGGAGACACGGGACGGGGAGGAATTTGGCCATGGCCTTTTGAAGGATGCATCCCGGAATTCGCCTGGAGTGATTTGAGGAAACTGGAATAAATTGCCAAGAGAAGTAATGAATAATTTACCGGAAAAACTGAAGGAAATTAAAGTAAAAATTAGTAGAGGGCAAAAGTAGGCTGGAAGAGGAAAGGAGAAAAGGGGGGGGGGAGGGTTGTAGGCTGATTTCCATCAGAACGGACGCTCCATCGCAATTTTATCAATTATTATTACTATCCCGTTAACATATAATTTGGATTTTAGGTAAAAATAACAAATGTGTGCAAATTTGAGGTATTATAGTACGTTAAAACACTACATTGTATTTAACTAATGCTATGTTTAATAAGGCGAGGTGCTCTCTCCACGTATTGCAGAAAATTAGACAGCTACTAGCTATCACCAAAAGTGTTTTCATTAGAGTTTGAGAAGTTGTTATCTTCTCTTCATTACACTGTTTCAGATTTAAACAATGAGATTTAAGTTGAGGATTGATTGTGACGACCACTTGATTTTTTTTTGATTTTTTATTTTTTTTACTGACGGTTTTTATGCGGTGGACTACTGTCGCAACAAACATTTTGTGTGCACTTAACTTCCGCAGTCTACAGGCGGTCAATACAGACTCTACACAACACACATTCCCGAAATCTACGTTACATTTTTATTTTTTATTTGCCTTTAATTACAGGTGACCAACAGATGAACACCAAAAAAATTTAACGTATGTATTGAAAACTTACAGTATATGTACGCACTATAATTTTAAATTTCGAATCTGAGGATGGGCTGAAAAGTTTTCGATCAATTTTATTTTATCGACATATCTACATGTTTGAGTACCTGTCGTTTCCCTCTTGCCGTAACTACTCCACATTCCCTGTTGCATTTTGTATGGATGGCAGATACTATCCAGCGAGCATACGCGATCTGCGGTTGGCCAGTTCAATAAGCTTTATCAATTATTCCAGGAATTTGACGTGAGTTCTGACGTCATATGTGAACACATTTATCGAAAAGAAGATAAGTCTCTTCGAGTTTCAGAAGTATGGTACCTACTGTTAATGTTTTATATTTTTTTGGCTAACGTGGTCGTTCTTATATTATCACTAACCCTCAATCATAATTTATTATTACTGTTAATATTGAAATATGTAGCTTTTAGTAATTATATGTATCATGATTAACTGTATTAATAGTAACTTTGTTGTTGGCCATGTTCCGCAGTTGTTGCATAAATGTTTTTGAATAAAAATCCGTCTTCCAACAACTGTTTTTATTATTAAGTTTCATCTACAAGACGCGTTTCGCTCTTCTGGAGTGTGGCATCGTCAGTGGCTATTAATAACATAATATTATGATTATATTTGTGTATGCGGTTAAGTACATTAATTATATACATATTATCATGTTGTAATACTGTAACGTCTGTTATAATTATTCTATGTATTGTTTTCATAGTATCTGTGTTCAAACATAAGTTCACTTCATAATCCTAAATTACCTGTATGGTTACAAGCTTTATGTACATAAACTCTACTTACTAAACTTGTGGCGGAGCAGCACCTTCCGCGTTTTTCTGGACCGTTGTTTTTTTCCTAGAGCTTAGCATTATTTCCTTTTATATTTCTCGCTTCACTCTATTTACACAGACGGAAAAAAAAATCCCAACACCAAGAAAAAATTATTGTAGAGTAATGAAATTTGGACAATGCATTTGTCAAGTTAACATGTTTAATTGATTAAATTTTCAAGATCACAGGTTAATTTAAGCTCAAGAAAATGCATTTCAAATGTGAAATACTGTTAAATTAATAGCCGGTGTAACCTCCAGAATTTTGAATGCAAGCCTGCAAACGTGAATGCATTGTGTCATACAGGTTTCGGATGTCACTTTGTGGTATGGAGTTCCATGCTTGTTGTACTTGTGCTGTCAATACTGGGACGGTCAGTGCTGGCTGTGGATGATGCTGGAGTTGTCGTCCAATGATATCCCATACGTGTTCAATTGGAGACAGATCTGGTGATCTCGCAGGCCAAGGTAACATGTCGACACTCTGTAGAGCACGTTGCGAGACAACAGCGGTATGAGGGCGAGCGTTATCCTGTTGAAAAACTCCCCCTTGAATGCTGTTCATGAATGGCAGCACTACAGGTTGAATTACCAGACTGACGTACAAATTTGCAGTCAGTGTGTTTGGTATAACCACAAGAGTGCTCCTGCTGTCATAGGAAATTGCTCCCCAGACCATGACTCCAGGTGTAGGTCCAGTGTGTCTAGGCCGCAGACAGTTTGGTTGCAGGCGTTCCCCTGGCCTCCTTCTGACCAACACTCGGCCATCACTGGCACCAAGGCAGAACCTGCTTTCATCAGAAAACACAACAGATCTCCACTCCGTCCTCCAATGAGCTCTGGCTTGACACCACTGGAGTCGCAAACGGCGATGGCTTGTAGTCAGTGGAATGCACGCTACAGGGCGCCTGGCTCGGAGCTGTCCTTGAAGTAACCGATTTCTAACAGTTCGTTGTGTCACTGTGGTACCAACTGCAGCTCGAATTTCTGCCGCAGACGCAGTACGATGCGCCACAGCTGTACGCCGAATACGGCGGTCTTCCCTCTCAGTAGTGCCACGTGGCCTCCCGGAACCCGGTCTTCTTGAGGCAGTACCATCCCTTGACCACTGCACCCAACAATCATGCACAGTGGATACATTCCGGCCAAGTCTTTCTGCAATATCGCGAAAAGAAAATCCACCTTCTCGTAGCCCTATTACACGACCTCGTTCAAACTCGGTGAGCTGTTGATAATGGCTTCTTCGTCTTCTTAAAGGCATTCTTGGCTAACATCAACTCACTATGTCAAATCTCAGCGGTAAATAACGTTCACAAACTTTACAGCGCGTATTTAAAGCAAACCTGATTTGCAAGCTCTGAGTAGCGCTACTAGCGCCACACTTATGCGCGAAGCGCGAAATTTGAATCGATGTCATCTTTCAGATGTATAAACACGCCTACCAAATTTCGTTTATCTAACACAAGTCTTTCTTGGTGTTGGGATTTTTTTTTCCGTCTGTGTATATAATTTGCTGTTAAATTGCACTTTTTAACTACACCAAACTAGTTATAGTGTCTACAGCGATGTGTTTATTTTGTATGTACAGTTCTACCACCCTATTTCTTTTGTTTATTGCTTTGTTCAATCTATGTTAAATTATATCTTTTGTTTTTGTGATTATCTTAACTATTATTTGTGATTTGTGTATGACTGTGTTGGTTTTCTGCTGCTTTTTATAGTGTTTTGTTTGTTAAATTTGTGAATTCATTAAGCACCGTTTTTCCCTGCGTAATGGCTTTGTGAATTTGATAACTTTCTTGCACTGTTTATAATTGTTTCCTGTAGTTGTTTATTTTTAGAATTTGCATATCTAATTGTATAGTTGTGGGTAGGTGATTGTTATGTAAGAAATGCTCGGCAAATGTCGAATAGTTTGTGCATTTTATGGCTCTGATGAGTTCTTTGTACTTAGTGTTGAAGTTCCTAGCAGTTTCAGTGTTGGTTTTTAGATGGTTATGTATTGTGTTATTTGTTCTAAGTGCTATTTGAATACCTTGCTTTTTGAATATATTGCTTATCCTGTGTATATGTTTGTTGATGTATGACAATGTGTACCATTGCTTATTAGATTGGTTGTTGATACTGGTATGTACTGTGTTGAGTGGTATCTGTTTGTGTGCTTTGTTCATGATTTTATTATTTAGTTGCTTAGTTAATTTTTCGGTGTAACCTTTATTTTTAGCAATTTGTACAATTGTTTTATATTCTGTGATATACTCATTTTTAGCTAGTGGTATGTTGTTTAATCTGTGTAGCATATGTCTGAGTGCTGCCTGTTTATGGTGTTGAAGATGGTTGGATGTATTCTGTATTATGGTATCAGTGTATGTGGGTTTTCTGTAAATGCTGAATGTATGTAATTGATCTTTCTTGCTAACTGTTATGTCAAGGAAGTTCTGCTTATTATTTGTCTCCATTTCTATAGTAAATTTAATGTTTTTATGAATGTTATTTATTTCATTGTGGAACTGAGAGATATTTTGTTGTGATTTATCTATGAGACTAAAAATGTCATCTACATGCCTATACCAATAAATTATGTTATATTTTGTGGTTCTGAATATGTGGTGTTCTATGTGATCCATAGAAATGTCTCCTACGATACCTGATACTGGGGATCCCATGGGTAGTCCTTCATTTTGAATGTAGTATTTATTATTTAATTGGAAGTAGTTTTGTTATGTGATGAGCTTTAGTATTTCTACTATTTCTTTGATGTGAGTGTTAGGCACTTTGTTGTTGAAAGATTATTCTGTATGATATCAATTGTTTCACTGATTGGGATGACCGAGAACATGTTTACTACATCGAATGATATGAGCTTTGCAGTGTGGGGTATCTGTATTCACTCTATGTTGTGTATTAACTGTGTAGTGTTCTTGATTGTTCTGTCATTATGGTACATATAATTTTGAGTTAGGAAAACATGTGTGAACCTGCTTAGCTGTTATGTTGGTGCATTCCTGAAGATAATTACTGGTCTCATAGGTGAATCATTTTTGTGTATTTCTGGTTGACCTCTGAGGTTGGGGGTCTTGGGAATTTTTGGACGGGAAATACTGTTTTTGGCAGTCTGTTAGAATGGGTGTGATAGTTTTTAAACATTTCTTCGTGTTGTTATTGAATCTATTTGTGGGGTCTGATTTATATATATATATAATTAATGTACTTAATCGCACCATAATATCATAATATTATATTATTTATAGCCACTGACGATGTCCCAATTCAGAAGGGCGAAACGTGTCTGGTAGATGAAAGTTAATTATAAAAACAGTTGTTAGAAGACGGATTTTTATTCAAAAACTGTATTAATTTCTGAAATTTGAATTGTAATATTATTTCGTTTCAACAGTCTGTAGTTTGTTTAGTAATCGGGGTAGCATAGTGTTGGTATCTAAGATATGTAACAATCTTTGACACTGGGCAGCACAGAAGTGCGGCAGCGATTGTTGATCTGGCGCCTGCAAGACAGGGCGTGGGCAGTGTGTGTATCGTGGCGCTTGGAGAAGGTTGTATCCCGCGAGTACAGCATTTTCGTACACAAGCCAAAATAGCTTGTGAAATGTATGGGAAATTTGTTTCAATGTAACATAACTGTCTTAGAAGTTGTGTCAGTGAACGGTTTTAATTAAATTCAAAAATATTTCGATCAGAACAGTGCGTTTTTCATTTACAAACTATGTCATAATACATCTCAACTTGTTTATCCAAGCTAACCGCTTGCATGTGTTGAGAGAGGAAAATTGGGCCGTTCAAGTTTACATAACATCTCGCCATCCACTGTCGGAGTGGTTAGCTAACACTTGGCTGACAATTTCCGAGTGTAATTATTAGCTCTTACCATCTTTAAATGCATCTCTTTCTAAACGCAAGTCCTACAAACATTTGATGAGTAAAAAACCAAATCCAGAACGTTTCGGCCAATTTTTTTCTGGAGAATTTCATGTCTCACACTTGAAGTTCAAAGTTAAATGTATCACTGGGTTTAACATGGATTTTAAAAATAACTTAAAAATCTGAAATTGACTAGTCATTTTACTTGCAATAGTCCCAAAACATTAAGACTAATTTTTAATTGTCGCATTCTTAGAACTGATACGGCAAAAGTAATTGAACGAGGGAACGAACTTTAACTGTGCGAAAATTCTGTTGCAGTTACTTTTATTCTGCTTGTATGTGAAGCAATGACTTTGGAAAGCGTAGACTGAGTTTCTTAAAAATTGTCATCTAAACTCATGAGCCCATAATTACAATTCACGTTTGCTGTTCAAATCGCCAGCAAGAAGGAGATAAAGAGGTTTCCCGATATACGTGGTGATTTATATGTCTCTCCGAGATTTCTGACCTTTATCGTGTAGTGGATATAGCAAATGCAGCACAAACGATCATATTAGTAGATACAGAATCTCAATTTATACTTAAAAAAGTAAGATAAGTACGAGTCATGTCTACGATTAGGCAGAGTAAAAATGAAGCTTCAATGTTATCAGTCATATGTTAAAGTTTTAATATTGATCCATTGTTAAAAAACTATGACATAATTATGTCAAGCCTGTATTATCCTGGTACTGAATGACCGAGCGTGGTGTGTGAACTGTTAACGTTCTGGCCTCACATTTGGGAGGACGTGGGTTCTAATCCCCGTCCGAGCATCCAGATTTGGATTTTCCATGGTTTCCCCAAATCACTCCAGGCGAATGCCGGAATGCTTCCTTCAAAAAGGCCATGGCTGAATTCCTACCCGTTCCTTGTCCCCAGTCCCATCCCACCTCTAATGACCTTAGCCGTCGACAAGGCGTAAACCCTTAAAAAGGATACTGAATGAAAAACAAAACCTCGAATAAAAACTTTCCATTCGTTTTCCATCGCATGCAATGACGAGTGATCGCTTCTTTCTCTTTACTTACGTCAATATAATCGTTATGTTAATTATATTTACGAGTACGCTGAACAGTATTATGGTCTCTATCTATGTCAGTTAAATAACGTCTTTTCTTTTCACAAATACTATCAACTTCATTTGCTGAATTTGTAATCGTTAAAATAATGAGTCATGAAATTTTGCTGTAGTAACAAGATGGACTTTCGTGAATAATATTATTTCTTCTGTGTAATTTCATTTGTGCTGAAGTTTAATCCATCTTCAGACAACGAGGAAAGAAGATAGAGTTGTCTACTTTTTTCTGCAGCTCCTTCTCCGCTGTTATCTGGGGTGGCCAGAAGCTGTTTATAGCATATTGTTAACGGCACGGGCGGACAATTCTGCCGTGAGAACTCGCGCAAAATTCTGCGCACGCCGCGTCTCGGAACGCACCAATTCCAGAGCTGTCAGGAGCAGACCATCGCGGGTCATCAAATAGGAGCTACTCTAGCGCGGGGAACGTGAAAAGTAATCTTCGTGTCAGAAAATAGAGGGGAAGAGAGCTTTTCAAAGCACAAGAGCGCTTATATCGACATGAATTTCTAAAGCGGACTCAGCAAAGAACGTAAGCACATTGCCGGCAGATAGTACTTATTTTCCAACTAGCTTCTAAGCCCGTGACAATAGAACGGAGTGTTCAGGAAATTCATTTGTTGCCCTCAAACCCAGACCCTGTATGAAATGTTATTTTAAGATTTATGTGTATCAAGCTGGGAGTTGATTAATTACGGATTTGTATATATTTTGTATAGTTAATTTTAAATTGTGTACATCTGTCATTTAACTGAACATTGTTTTATGGATAGAAGCTATGTAAATGCTATGTAATGTGTTCAAGGACAGTATTACGCACGAATCATTAAACAAAATTTTGTAATTGTAAATGTTCATGTGAGTTACGATGTTTGGAGGACAATTTGCGAAAGTTTGGACTGGTTTATGTTGATAATTTTGTGAGGAAATAGTATTAACTATCCTTTCAAGGTGTTTTCTAATGATTGTAAGTGATATTGTAGAATTTGTAATTATTTTTGTATGTATGTAATTGTTAAAGTATTGTTAGATTTCGAGAAACGTCGGTCGGGATCCTTTGCTTTATTCTGGATCTTTCTGTAGCCGCCAAGAAATGAAAGTTGAAGAAGAAGTGGTACAACAAGTTCGCATTCTCACAAGAAGTTGGCTTCTTTTCCGAAGACTCGTTTCTGCCGGCTGGAGCCTCTGAACGCGTTGTGGAAAGCGTCAGACCTGAAGAGTGGTCAATGAAGCTATGGAAACGTCGCCTCGACCGAGGAAACCCCAAGAAGTGGAAATTCCTCATCGCAATCCTAGTGGACGACCTGAAATTCAGCTGGCAGGTTCCAACCATTGACGCTGTCACCTTCTAGTTGGTTCTCTCAAGTCGCGAGCATAGTCACCTTGTAGAGAAGATTCTCCTAGCGGGAGTCGCTGAGTGGCTGGAAGCACTTATGTTTCCGACCCCTCTAGCCAGCGACCTCATAAAGGGAAGATACAAAACGTTCTGTTTTGATTCGTTGACCGGCCGTAACTTCCAGATCACTCCCATCAGAGGTCACTGCAGAAATAATCATTCTACGCAGAGGAGGGCCCAGTGCCACTCATCTTTTCTCACTATAGGAGAAAATACACCGGCATTCTGGCCTATCTGCAGCACCGCATGAAGCAGCCCCTGTTCTGCTGGCCAGATCCCAAAGGGGTAAAGATACTGTCGGCCTGCCTCAATGACTTCGAAACAGTTATAGAGATTCTACAGTGTCGCTCCACCGCTCACCACATCATTTTTCAAGACGGAGAGGAAGCCAACATCACTGCAGGGAAGGATGAAGCTCCCGAGCAGCAGATCCCAACGGGCCACAACAACATCTTCCCTGATGGAGCGAGTACCAGCGTTACAACGCCGATCATCGCAAAAAAAAAAAAAAAAAAAAAACGTGAAGAGCCAGTCTACTGCAACTGCGGGTCTAAGTACGCAGCTTCTTTCCGCGGTTGCGAAAAGTGGAAGCAGCAACTACGCAAGATACAGCAGCACCGCACCGGAGTCCTAGCCTTCATACGCAACTCGCACCAAGTCGAGAACAGAGCACGGCACGCCCACAGCAGCGTCGAGAAACAAGAAGAAATGACATCAGGACCACATCAGCCGAAACAACAAGACATAAGAAGACGGAGCCATTGAAATCTGACAGAGCACACTGCGTCCACTCCTGCACCTGCCAACCTTCAGAACAGCGGAAGACCGACTGGATGCCCTCATCGATCTACTCAAGAATCTCGTCAACCACCTGGCTACAAATCCACCTGGCTACAAAGGAAGACACGCGAAATACACTGCTGCAGCACTAAGTGCACCGCAGTAAAATTGGGGACCATTTCTGAGATGGAAGATGCGCCGGTAATCCATCCTGTGAAGAATAAATCATCTGAAGATAACATCTATAGAAAATATAAAGACATAACGACTGTGAAGATCTGACTCGTCCAAATGACTTGGAGGCAATGTCCTAGAACAACATATTCCACTGCAAACCAGCTCAAAGGAGCTTGTAATAGAACAGGCATAATGCCTTTTAGTGTAATTTTATTTAATTTCACAGAACTTACAGATATCGATAAGTCGGTAATATAAGCTCTCTGAAGTAGAGGCATTGTAGGATTATCGCTGACGAGTCATGGCGTGTGAATTGTTGATCAGCTTTGGACGTGATTCCTTAAGTGTTATTCTGGATTAAATGTAATGTAATTATTAACAATTTTCCTACCTTTCAAAGTAAATGAACCTGTAATCTTGGGAGACAAAGTGTCTGGCAGTTTGCTTCTGTAGCGAAGAACAACTTTGACGATGAAATAAAAAGAAAGTTGCAAAAGTGCACTCATTTATTGTGTAACTGTAAACTTTGAAAGTTGTTATATTTACTACTGAAGCTAACCAGACTGGCGACTGTGATCTAGGTTAATTTGGTATCTTCATCGCTTTTGAAAGTAACTCTATAAGTAAAAATTTTCTTCAATACTTAACTAGACAGTGATCCAAACAAAGAACCATAATTTAAAATAATTACAAGCTGTTACTAGGCTGTGAAGAAGAGTTAGTTGAGCAGAGAGCTGCAAGTTAGATTCGCTGGAATATTTATATGATTCGCCTTAGAATCTTTGGTCGAGTCAATTCCTGTTCTGTGTGCACTGTGTAATATTATTGTAGAGCTCGCAAAGAAAAAAATAAACCTAAGTTAAAAGTGATCCTTCGGAGCAACCATAAGCTTACCGCGGCTTCCGCGGCTTCCGCGGCAGGACTAAATATCAAGATTAAGTAATTAATCAAGCTGCTTAACTAAACAGAAGCGTTATTAAATAATGCTCATAACCTTGATTTTGTAATGACGTAATGTACATACATCGGCTCCAGCTGGTTCCATCGCACAATCCTCTTCATAACCGAACTAAACAAAATACATACCTCTCTGTGATGTTGGTTCCATTTTTAATTTAAATGTAAAAATTATTGAACCACTAAAAAAACGTTAACAGGTTACCCAAATTCCTTGCTTGCTATAGTAACCCCTTCTATGGTCGTCTTCACCGAACGAATATAAACAAACAAAAAGCACTTAATAATTAATGTAAGGACCTAAACGGTATATATACTTTTCTTTGCGGTTTGTTTGTAATTGAAATCACATTTAACCATTACATATACAAAAAAGGTAATCTCCAGTGACAGGTTGCTGTAATAGCGTTATCTCTGGACAGGGTGCTGGAACATCTCTGGCTGTTGATGGATAGTGTGCGTGACGTTACAGCACTATTGACACTGTGACCTTTCATTAATATTTGTTATTAAGTTCACTCTGTGATGTTGCCAGATGTGTCCCCTCCTATTCGAAAAAAAAGAAAGATACAAATAATTGGCATTTAAACATTAAGAAAAAATTGATACACTATTTTTCGTTTCAAGTTTATTTTTCATTATGTTTAAGAGGATAGAGAGCATGGGCACTACGCCCCTTTCTATTTTGTGAAGCCGCTGGTTCAAATCGCCGATTGGCAATCCTGATTCAGGTTTCACTAGAGGCGAAGGCCGGGATGATTTCTTCAAAAAGCCATTCCCTTCCGTTCGTTGCCCCTATTCCTTTACCGCCTATAATCACCTCGATGTCGACGTGGCGTAGATCCATAAGGGAAAAAAATGTTGATCTGCTTCTTTTGAAGACAACGCTGTTTTGTTTGTATTACTATAAGATATAATCATGTATACTTGTACACGGTAGACTATATTTCTTGCTGTAAGTGGATGCGTGCATAGTTCTATGCTGAACATAAGTTTTTGGCAAATGTTTATGAAAAATTATAATTCTATCCTCAGAAATATATGACATATTTGTATTTCTTAGTACAATTATGATGTAATTTATGTATTTTTGTGAGGTGTTTAATGCCGATTAATCTCCAAATTAGTCCGCCGTTGGTACTCGCATACCAGCAAACTGCAGTAGGTGGCCTTAGCTCCTTATTTTTTTTCCTTCCCTCGGGTTTCCTGTTGCTCTCTGTCGCTTTCCGTCAGGATTCACCGAGGTAGAGCTCCACATTGCCACTACAACATTCGACCCTGGAAGGGAGGTGGTGGTGTCAGCACCACGCTCCCGTCGCTGTTTACTCATTGGACAGCAGGCTGAGTGGACCTGGGCAGCCGTTCCGGACGTTCAGTTTGGAGGAAAAATCTTCGGCCACGTCGGAGATCAAACCGCTGTCCTCTGGACCGCAATCAGACACTTTACTGGTTGTGCTAGGTGGCCGCATTCCTTGAAAATTCACTTCTTCTTCTTTTTTTTTTTTTTTTAAAGAAGCTACAGTTATTCATAATTTGCGATCTTTATGGATCTGTTAGGCGCGATCACCAAATTTACATGTGCGATGTTTATCTAATAAGGCAGCAGTTTAGGCATGAGAGACTTTAATAAAACGCTTTAGTGTAAATCTTTCATGTGATCTGTGGAATCTTGCACCTCTAAGTCGATTGAAAGAGGTACACATGTTATATCTAGTCGGGGAGGATACTGAAGTTATTCTGACGCTCGTAAATACATTACTCAGCGACTCCTAGTGAGACTAACAATTTCTTGTTCTTTTCTTGTCTTAAATTCTTTGAGTATGCCATTTCAACACTCACCTTCTTTGATCTTTTCGAATTTTAAATTATTTCAGTTTTTTTGTTTTTGTTTGTTTGTTAGTTATTAGTAGTGGTTTCTCCATCGACGACGACATACTGCGACCACCCAGTTAGACGTAACGAGAGCAGCAGTGAGCGCGACGCTGATTGCTGTGAGCAGGTGTTTGCAGCGCGGGGTGCACTTTACACCGCGTTACCCCCAGCCCGCGCCACTGCAAACCTGATTTGTCAGAGTGTCGGCAAACACGTCTGCGCGACGGCTCTACGATTATCACAGCTGCACTGCGTGCCGACTAAAACCTACACACAGCGGAACCAACTTTCAAACATTCCCTACTCGAAATGAAGCCCTAGGTTAATTTTAATTCCACGTCATCGGTTGCATCCGGTTCAAATTAGAAACCTTCTCTTTCGAGTTAATAATCGAAGAACGTGGGTGAGTGATTAACATTTGAGCCAGGGTGCTGTTCTGATTACCGTTCCGTTCATTCAGATTTCAGCCATCAATGGATTAAAAAAACTCCAGGCGCATTCCATTATAGTTTCGTCAGAAGCTCATGGCCGGTTTCCTCCCCGTTCTTGGCTCTCTATTGTCTCCCGGCCCAGCTAACATCACAGCAACAGAAATACATAGAGTTACTGCTATTCTAAGAAAGCAAAGAAACCTTCAGTTACAAACCTCAACCATAAACTCAAATACGTACCTCATCTCTGTATTTCAGCTACAAACCACTTTTATAAACATTAACTAACTAACCCTAGCTACAAGCCACAGCCACAAAATAAGCTACAGACACATCTACAAACCACAACTGTAAACCCCAAATGCAAACTCTAATTACAAACCTCAAATAAAACCTCATATACAAACCCCAACTACAAACCTAAACTAAACATCTCATCTAGAAACCTCAAGCACAACCCAAAATGCAAACCTCAACCACAAATCACAAATACAAAACTCATCTGCAAATCCCAACTACAAACATCAACTAAAAACACGTATATAAACCTCATATCCAAACACCGAATACGAACCTCAACTATAAACTCAGATTGCAATGGACGGTTTCATTTCCGTACGATAATTATCGTTAATTGCGCATGTTGAGTTTATCGATTTACTAACGTGCACTGTCTTCACTGTTTATGAAATTAATTGATACGCCTATATGAATATTAAAATTTATCACCGACAGTAAATATGAAATTATTAATGATTTTGGCAAATAGGCTGAACACAGTTGTTTTTTACTAATGAAACTGTCATAAACAGACATTTATTCGTTACTCGTATGGCTTACAGATTGAGGTCCATTTACAGCTAATATGAATATAAGAAAATGCTAAAAACTCTATAAAACAGTGCCTCATTAAACGAATATATTTAAGAGAACACGGCATCTAGACCAGAAATAAACATAATGAAAATTATTACAGGATTTTTACAGTTTCTAAAAATGGTCAATCAAATTTAACCTGTTACAAATAGAGAACGATCTTTGCAAAATGGTGTTAACTATAAACAGGTCGTACTAGCATGAATTATAAGGGCTCCAGGATGCTTCAAAGTTTACATTCACGAAATTGAGTGATTGAAAGTCTCATATAAAATATTTAGTCTTTCCATCTAATTAAAGCTCTCGAATTTTAATAAAATAGCTCAGTAAATTGTTCGATTGAGAGCCTCTTAATCACGCAGGCTTCTCTGCCAAGGTCGTTAAAGGGCTATTACTCAATGAATCAATGATTCATACACTGTTTGTTCGCAGAAAGAAATTACTAGTTGAGGTGATGACTGCGGCAGCGACGGCGGTCATGAAGCAATATGAGCTTATTTCATCTCAACCAACCAGTCACATCTACCAGTACATCTGCAGATGCAATTCTGGGTGCGCTTTGTTCAAATTGCGTCTGTCGTACATGAGGGCTGAGAGCGTAAGACGATGACTTCTCGTTGATCGTTGACTTCTCCATCTTTCTCCCCTCCATCTAGACCAACTCACACTCTCACAGTGGGTTTCAGCTAAAGGGGAGCTAAGTCATAGGATTTTATATTATGTTTAAATTTTAACATAGTTGATTGGCTCGGTAAGAAATTCTATCGATCGGCAAACAATTTTATCGGATGCAGCTATATTTCGCCGTTCGGTAAGAATCACCACATTGTCTTCGCGCCTCCAGTTTTGAAAAATTTGCCGGGTCTACTCGAAAGCCATTGGCCAGAACCAAGGATAGCGCCTTACTTTCCTGGAGAACTTTAATCTTCTTACTCGTGGTAGCCTGTGAAATGCAGGACCACTTGGCCAGTGGACACTCTCGTTTTGTTATTCTGGGGGAGACCCATCCATCGTCCGGTGCCTACAGGTAGAAAATCCCGCTATAGACCACTCAGCCTTTCATCACTCGACCATCTCGCTACGGAATCGAAACTTCACACAACCGAATATTCCTAATATTATTTGCTATTACTAGTATTTTTAGTAATTAAAGTTGTGTAGCGTGACCCACTTTCGTTGTCCTACTAAAATGTACCAATTCAACTTGGCGGCGGCTTATGGCTTTACAACTCGTCGAGTCTATGTTATTGGAGGCCGCGAAGGACGGGGAAAAGGAATGGAAAGGAATTTGGTCGAGGAGCGATCCCGGTTTACTCCTACTCAGATTTCGGAAAATCGTTGAAAACCGAACCTGTGTTCTGCCGAATACGAGGCCAGATCGTTATCGCTAACCCACCACGCTCGATCGCATGTTTCTGAATCAAAAATGGATCAATTTTATCCTTTGTCTGTTCGTCATTTTAATTGTGAACCCCTTAACTTATAAAGTTGCAATACGCACTGTAATTCTTTCAAAAATTAATACAAATTGGAGAAATCAAGGGAGTGGTTGTAATTTTTTTCTGATAAAATTCGTGGTTATCCAATAAAAGCTGGCAGTTTACCGAATATCAAAACGTTTGGATTTTATTCCACGATTCCTGGAAGTTTCTGTCGCAAAACTATAAGGAAATTCTACTATCCCAGTTTATTTCTGAAAGATCGTATTTGAAAATTGTATTAAAATTTACAGTGATAAGAAGCCTGATAAAGTTTACAGGAAAACTATAGCGATTTTTCTGGAGTTTATGGTCTAAATTAATCATTTATCATCATACTTCAGCAGACACTGTTTTTCAAGAAGTGACTTAGGTACTTTAAAAATACAATAAAAGGACTGAGGCTTTTTCCGGTGTATCAACTGTACAAAACATGTTATGGCTTCCCACCGGGGACGCTATCAATTTGATTGCGAAGTCACTCCCTGACTCCTTCTTCCGGCAAAGTTATTGGAGACGAGGTCGGAGAGCGACTTCGAAATGTTGCACCCTCGGTAGGAGGCCCGGAAACGTTTTAAACAATTTTAAAATTGTTTCTAAGATGTGCAACAGTTTTTTTACTCACTATTTTATTTGTATTTACCATTTGAAAAACAATTTTGCGAACTTAAAAATGAAATCTACTTAAAAAAAAGACTTGTTAAAGATTTTATTTAAAAAAGTACGCCAGCTTCAGTGCAAGAGAGTATCTAGCATTATTCCTGAGAGGCCATGTAAATTTTGGTTGTGGTGCGCCACTGTGTTGGTGAGTGAGCCTCGACTACTTGTGGCCTGCTCCGCCCTCTGGCAGGAAGCCCTGGGGGCCCTCCACGTCCGCTGCTCAGCCAGCAGGTTGCTACTCCTGCAGTCCGACTCGAGAACACTCACCAACGATGCTAATGCTCTCCACATTGCTTTGTTATACAAGCTGCGTCTGGAACTGGGTATCGGATATTAAAACAATTCACTACACGACTGTAAACTGGACATGAGCCTCGCTCCATCAGGGTTCCGCATTATTAGAGCTTAGTAGATATCTTGTACGTGGTAGATGAGAACGCAGTCAGTCCCTTGATACAATAAATCAGTATTTATGTCAGTATCGGTATTAATACAATAATAAAAACACTTCCAATGAAACTTATTTAAAATAATCACACATGCGTTCATAGAATGTTTGAGCACTGAGGATAATCCCGTTTTGATACATCCAATGAAGATTAATTCAGTAAGTTAAACAACATTAGAAAATAGGATACCATTATTTTGTGAATCACGGTATAGATGTAGTTATCCAAATTACTTTTTGAACTTGACTGGTAACTCAGTGATTAAGGTGCTTGATATCAAAATTTCCGGTCCTGGGTACAAAAAGGTGGGTGTGTTTGATCATATGAGCTACGCCATATCGTTCCCTGGTTCGGATTCAACGTTAAAATGTAGGTCCCAGAGGAAAGGAACTAGTCATACTACCTCTGACACAATGGTTTAGTATGCCTCCTTCGATAGGATCCAACAAACCTTCGGGTTGTAGACTAAGTTGGTTTATTTCCGTTTTTGATTGAATTCTGCCGTGACCTTTGAAAGGTACCATCCCGGAATTCGCCTATAGAGATTACGGAAAACAATGAAAATCCATATTTAGAATGACCGGACGAGATTTGAACCCTAATCCTCCAGAATATCAGGCTAGATAACAATAAAGCTTTCACCCTGACTCGGTGACAATGTATGTGTTTTTTTTTTTTTCCAAATTCCTTCCAGTTGAACCCTTGAAGGTGGGCTGCTGCAGGGTTTCGGGGACTCTTTTAATCCTAGCTAACCTAAGGTCAGGGAATAGGAAGGAAGTCAAAGTCTGCTGTGACCTTTGAAAGGAACCATCCCTGCATTCGCTTGGAATCACTGCAAAAAACCGCAGGTAGGATGACCGGACGGGATTTGACGCTCCTCCTCCTGAATCGCAGGTAGGACGGCGAATTTGCCCTTCACCAGGCTCGGATTTATTTTAAAGGTTTCATTCCTTCTAGGTGAATCTTTGGAGGCGGGCTGCTGAAGGGTCTCTCGAACCATTTTCAGCCGACTTATCCTAATCGAAGGGACGGGGATGGAAGGCGGCCGTGGCCTTTAAAAGGAACCATCGCGGCATTCACCTCTATGGATTGCAGGGAGCCACGGAAAATCGCAGTCAGGATTGCCAAACCAAATTTAACACCCATCCTCCCAAATGCTAGGAAGGAGGATGAATTCGCTTTTCTCCTGACTCTACGATTGGGCTCGGATTCTTTTTTTGTGTTCCTGGCACCGACACCTTTGGCGTCCTGGCTAGGATTTTAATAGTTCCCAGTTTTTTTTCTCTATTTTTCACCTTAAGGGAAAAATTTTTGCTGCTTGGGGGGTCTTTCTAAAAACCACTTTGATGTGTTGGTGATTTAAAATTGGTGGGTGAATAATTGATAGTGGCACATTGTACCTGTGCCACCGTTTAGGGACTGTTATTCCAATGTTTTGCAGTGTATCTTCTGTTTTTCGTAGAGTATTGAGTCTTAGATGGAAGGATTCTGTTTGTCTTTTTACGACTCGGTCTATTGTTTCCATTTGTGATACTTCGTGCATTACAGTAATTCCCGTTCTTCTGTCAACATATTTATCAGCAATAGATTTCCTGATTAAAATGGTTTAGTGAATAAATCGCGTGGCGACAGCAGACTTGATTTTACGTAGTCTTAAAGTGGAGACGGCGAGGAAAACAGTCTTCCCCTCGCTTCACTATCTCAGGCTGTCAGCAGCGCAGTCAGCAGTCAGCCTCTGTGCAACGTTAATCCGTCTTCACAGCGCTGATCCGCCAGAGTCGATCGTGTTTCTCTGACATTCGGTTGTGCCTAATACCTCACAGGGCTAGACAAGACTTAAGTGCAGAATCTCATTACGTAACATCTTAACTCATGCTCGACGTTACGTCCACTTGTTGGCTGAATTGGTCTCGTAAATGTACTGAGTAATTGTTTGTCTGTAATAAGAAGTTTACTTTTGAAGTTCGCGTCCACATTAAACGTTGTTTTTAACGTCTTTTGTTTCTGATTATCTTATTACCGTTAAAACTTAGTGCTTATCTTTAACAATCTGCTTTTCTTGACCATTTATTCTGATTTCCATGAAGAAACTCATAACTGTTTCACTGAAACTTCTCTTGATGGGACTCGAGACATTTTTTTATTTTTATTTTTTACGTATGACCTTACGACTTGTCGACGTCGAGGTCATTAGAGGCAGGATGAGACTGGGAAGAAGCAACGGGAAAGAATTCAGCCATGACCTTTTTGAAGGAAGCATCCCGGCATTTCCCTGGAGTGATTTTGGGAAGCCATGGAAAACCAGAATTTGGATGCGCGGATGGGGATTCTAACCAGCGTCCTCCCAACGAAACATTATAGACCCTTTTCTTCTTTCAGAGAAACGTCTTTACTCAGTTGAACTCGTAGTATGCAAATACCTTAATGATTAGCGATCAGGTTTATACGCACGGTTTGACTACAAATCAAAGATATTCTTAGTACCTTGCAAGGTGACTCAATGCGATGAGGCGCCGCACAGTGGACCGGGGACCGGACCCCGCGTACCGTACGTCCTGCTATCCTGACAGGTCCGCCCAAATGCAAGCTAACCTGACATCAGAAACGGTCAGCTAATTGTGAGCTAGCCATTCCGCTTGTGGGTTACGGCGTGTTATTTAGACGAGAACGGCCCAATCCTCCTCTCTCAACACACGCAAGCCATTAACTCAGATAGTTTTGATCATGCTTTCATTGCATATAACCTCCAAGCAATGAGGAATTATTACAACGTCTAAAAATAAAAAATAAACCTTTTCTGGACGAAATACTAATGAATGTATTTAATATCTTTCCTTGACACAAGTTTTGAAACGTTTATTTTCCAAGTTTCCAAAACATTTCACAAACTATTTCTGCTCGTGTACAGAGAGTAAGAAATCTCGCTATACAACATTCTCCAAGCGGCCCAACACCACACTGCCCCCGCGCACTGCCCTTCTACAGTGCAGGCACCCAACAACAATCGCTACACAGAGCATCGTGGGTGAGCGGGTAACGTCCGGGAGGACGCCTGTTCGAATCCCTATCCGGGCATCCAGATTTGGGTTTTCCATGATTTCCCATAATCACTCCAGGAGAATGCTTTTCTTTCAAAAGCCCATGGCCGAATTCCTTCCAGTTCCTTGTCCACAGTCCCATCCCGCCTCTAATGAACTTGACGTCGACTAGGCGTAAAGCCATAAGTAAGAAAAAAAAAAGTCGCTATCTGCACAGCGTCAAAGATTGTTACTTAAATATATTAACACAATGTTACCCCGCCTTTACTAAACAAACTACAGTCTGTGAAAACCCACCAATATTACAAATGTAGTTACAAACATTGATTCACTTATCTAGAACTTATAATTAATAAATGAAACATAATTCAATATTAATAATGATAATAGTGATAATAATGATTAATAATAAATATTAACTTGGGATTAGTGATAATGCTACGATTTCCATCTCATTAACCACACATCTCATAAACAAAAGTATACCTAGTCGTGAACTATTTTAATTTTTTTTAATAATGGTGAATAACACGCCAATGCAATGGAATTTTGTTTTATTTTTGTGTCATACGCGTTTCGCTCTATGTACAGAGCATCATCAGCGACATCTGTTTGATATTTATACATTTAGTTAGTTAGTTTTGGTTTAAAAAACAATATAAAGTTCAGGTGAAATTAAATTTACTTACATGTTACTTTTTTCTCATGATCAGGGTTAGCTTCTCTATGTAGGTTTTGTCGAATCTTCTGAAGGTGTAAAGCACTACACTGCACCGACCAAATTTCACATAATCACTATGATTTACTGTCACTATCGTTTTAAAAACATGAGAGAGTGAACACCAAGCCATGTTTTTCACAAGTCCATAGAGTTTGTTTATGTTTCAGGTTTCATCGATGAAACGCGTATGACACAAAAATAAAACAAAATTCAATTGCAATGGCGTGTTATTCACCATTATTAAACAAAATTAATTAACTCGCAATTGAGGAAATGGCCGACAATATCCAGTTATTATATAGAAAATAGTTACACATTTCGCAGACAAATGACAATACTTCACGTTCTCTATTAACGCGTTTTACTACCCGTCACTAGGTATAAAAAGCGTTGCTTTAGGGAGTGCATCCGGCCGTAAAAACTAATTTGACAATGCCAAAGATGAGTACTCCTCCAAGACAACCATCACCTAACGCTGCGAAAAAGTAATGTGCTGCTAAAGTAACTTATAACCAATTTAAATATATACACCGATATTTTTCGAATTTTGGTTCAGCATCTTAAATACAGTGAAATCGACCGATGCTAGTAGTGTGGTAGCGCATGTTCTACTTACAAGAGACTAACTATCAATAGGTTGATCTCTATCTTTTTAAATTGGCAGCCAAATGGAAGGGGTTCATACCTTCTATCCCACAAAGAGTGTCGGAGCGTCTGCGACATGTATTCTTAGAAATGTAGTTAAATAACATGAGACACTATAGAGTGGCGTCTGGCGTTTTGCCTTTCTCTTTGTGTAACTTTTTATTTTAAGTGTTAGGGCGCTTCCAAATTAGTTCACGGTCGGAGCCTAGCCGGGAAGCCTGTTAGCTCAATTCAAGGACTGAAAGTAATTTTTTTTTCTAACAAAAAGACGAGACTGGGCGCATGAGATAAACTAACTGCACACATTATAGCCACAGGAGAATTCTCCACATGCCTTACAACCATGCTTGATGGGAAGTTGAAAGTGGAGTGTTCTTTTTAGTTCGCTAGGCATTTCGCAAAAGTTTGCAGCTGTCCAAGCAGAAATATCCGCCAGCTGAAAGTTTTGAAGTCCAATACTCGGCTTCAGACCTAAGACCTACCGACAAGTGGACGAGTTTTAAATATTTATACTGCTCGCAGGTGTCGCGTTATGCAGACGTAATTACTTTTCGGATTTTTCCACGCGTCACTGACTGGTTTCCTACTGTCGCCTGCGATTCAGTCTTCTTCACAGCCTCTTCTTCTTGCTGAATATGCGGCAAAAGACTAGTTATATGCCATTTATAATTTCAAAGAAAATTTGGATTGAATGATCAAAAATAGCAATTGATATATTAATCTATATATATATAAAGATGAATGTTTGTTTGTTTGTTTTTCATACAAAACTACAGTTTTCATCCGATCTCGATGAAACTTTGCACACTTATCCTTTGAAACAAGGAGAAAAATACTACATTCGGTTAAAAAATTATCTGTATAAATAATACATGTTGTCTCATAATTTCGAAAAATTACTGAACGGCCATAGACAGACGCGCTGGAAATGTAGGTCTCTGTACTATTTTTTCGTATAGCGGTCAGGTAGCTCAGTGGTTAAAGCGCTTGCTTACTGCTGTTTGGATCGTGGTTTCCGGTTCAAATCTCCGTAGAGGCTAAGATTTTTAAAAATTGTTTTTGGTCGTAAGAGTCACGCCTGGGCCTTCGGTTATTCGGACTGAATGTTAAACTGTAGATATCACAAAGATAGGGGTGCAATGCGACGCAAATCATAGGTAGTCTTGCAAAGCTGTAGGTGTATACTTTTTTTACGTTATGTTGATCCCTCATGGGTGATTGACAGTCACTGTGTGTGTGACATGCAGTAATAATACTATAAATGCGGAACTAAGTCTCTTTCTTTTTTTACGTTTTGACAACTAAATGCCTGCACGGATATTGACAAAATTTGACAAGAAAATTTGTAGGGAGGGCACAGGACCTTTTTTTTCGGTATGATTAACAGTTGTAGTCACGAAATTTTGAGAACTTATCAAATGGTGACAGAGTGACGGATGTGTGTGTTAGTCTGTAATGTTATGTCGCTTGCTCAAGCTATGCTTCTCGCGCATTGTTTTAGTGTATAATTTGATAATAAATTTAGTTTAGATAAAAAACGTATTATTTAGTATAGATATCGATTTTTTCTGTCCTTTGACTTTGTGTCTACTTAAATGTTTTCTGGCACCAGTTTATTTGATAAAGGAGCTGGAATGGGATTCATTGCAAGACAGGAGGAGGATGAGGAGGGTCATGGGAGAGTACAGGGCATATACTGGTGATGAGGCATGGAAAGATATTGCAATAGGTATGAAAAGTAGTGCATGGAAGGGAAAAGATGACCATGACCACAAGCTGGCACTCGATTTCATGCACAAGGGTGTGGGAAGATTCTCTTTTTTAGGTAAGGGTGTCAGGGATTGGAATGAGTTACCAAGGGGAATGATGAATAATTTACCGAAAACTTTGAAAGAATTTATTGATAAAATTTGTAGAGGGCAAATGTAGGTAGGTGCAGGATAGGGGGAAGATGGGTGTGTAGGGAAATTGCCACCGGAGCCTGTGCTCCATTGCAATTAAATTAAATTAAATTATTTTGCCTTCTTTATTGAAATGCCTTGCGGGCGTAAACTGGCCTAAGTTGTAGCTCTAGCAGAGCAATAGCAGCTAAGGTTATTAGAACCCAAGAATCGGATGCTCATGGTGAAGAAAGAAGAAAAGTCCAAGCTGAAATAAAGCTATACTTAGTTATGCAACAGGCAAAGATATTAAGTACAAACGTAAACAAATGTTCCTGCGATTAAGCTCACACACTTAAGAAGAAAACTACTGACTGACAAGAAACTCTGCTCGCCATCTTCATTTAAAAAACTTCCGACCTACGTTTCTCGAAATCTAACAATACTTTAACAATTAAATCCGTACAAAAAGAATCAGAAATAATACGAAATCATTCACAATCATCATGAAACGCAAGGAAATGAAAATTAAAGATATTTGCAGGCAATTACTCACAAAATTATCTAAATAATCATCCCAAACTGTTGCAAATTGTCTTCCAAATATCGTCACTCACACCAGTACTTGCAATTAACACTTTTAATTAATGTGTCATGCATAATACTGTCCTTGAACATATTATACAGCATTTCACATGGTTTCTTTCCATATAACAATTTACACAAATTCACAATTAATTTCCCGAAAACCATGCAAAGCCATAATTAACAATTCTTAAAATACAATTTAGTAGAGGTCCTGGTCTTAGGGCCGTTATAATAGACTGGAAGTAATCGAAAGTAAAGTATAAGAAGAAGAAATGAAAGGGGAGACGCGGCGAAAGTATAATAAAAAATTAAATAAAGCAAGATTATTTTAAGAATTGCTGGAGACCGCTACAATAAGAGTGAGAATGAAGTTAGTAGTACTTTATTTGATACACAAGGGAGCCAGGCACTAGGATAAAGTATCTAGGTCGGACAGACATAACAGAATTATAAGAGTTCCGTTTTGTTCCATTTTGTCTACATAACTAGCGGATACTAGCGCTAGGCTGGAGCCGAGGCGTCTCTCTGGAGGGAATCTCTTCCAGCGGGTCTGGAGTGAAGACAATGAGCAGATAAGGCTCGGCGGACCTCTCTCCATAATTTGAGAGCCCCCCCCCTCCCCACCCCTCCCTCCAGGGCGCGCCCTTGGAGCTGGAATCGGCCCTCCAAGTGCGGTCTGCCTTTGTTGTCGGCAGGAAAAAAGAACATGGCTGCCGCCCGGCTTACTGGTCTGCGACTTCGCTAACATTAATAATAATGGCACAGAGCGGAACTGAAGCGTTCCCTCGCACACGCTCCGCCGGCTCCCCGCTTTCGTATTTATAAATATTTAAACACTTTGAAATTTTGTTTGCAAAGAAAGTTGCACCTTAATTTCAGCACGCAAAGTTGCCGCATCTGGTTTACTGAATGTTTTCACTTCTTTGTGTGGCTGTGGTCTTCCGAAACATGAGGAGAGTTGTTCGCTTAAAACGAGTTAACTTCAGCAGTTTCATTTAATAAATAATGACTCTTAACTTCTCTAGACGTCGTGCCTCCCCTTTTATTTTGTAGTGTCAATGGGATAACACTGCTGGTTAGCTGCAAACGCTGTAGGAAATGATACAAATGTGCGGTTCCCCAAGAATCGAAATCAAATGTAAGTCTTATAACTGATCTAAAACTTCAAAGGTAGTTACTCGTACATAGTGCATAAACAGTCACTTGCTTATGCTGACATATGGTTAGAATGGTACATGCCAATTGGGACACGGAAAAAGTATCGATACTTTTGGGTATCGACTACTTTTCTTTTGATACCGATACTTTTGTACTCGATACTTTTGTACTCGATACTTTTGTACCCGATACTTTTGTACTCGATACTTTTGTACTCGATACTTTTGTACTCGATAATTTTGTACTCGATAATTTTGCACTCGATACTTTTGTACTAGATACTTTTGTACCCGATACTTTTGTACTAGATACTTTTGTACTCGATACTTTTGTACTCGATAATTTTGTACTCGATACTTTTGCACTCGATACTTTTGTACTAGATACTTTTGTACCCGATACTTTTGTATTCGATACTTTTGTACTAGATACTTTTGTACTAGATACTTTTGTACTCGATGCTTTTGTATTCGATACTTTTGTACTCGATACTTTTGTAATCGATACTTTTCATACGATACTTCTACTCATATCAGCACTTTATGGCAGCTATCTATACAGAAACTACGGTGGAAAAATTAATGACATTGCTTCAAAGCGACTCAATGAAAAATTGAAAATATAATTCATCACACCTGACTGTACGACGTACTTATTCCTGTCTTGGGAGTCATACTTCTCAGGATGACAATGGAGATGTCTTTTTATGATGGTAATATTGTCATTATTAGAACTCGAGAATATTATGATAACTTAGTTTTGACATTTCTCTAGATTTATTTTAGAAAGGAAGTAAGGAGTCTCGAACTCTCGATTCGAAAACTTAAAGGCTACGTTACATTTTCTTTGGTTATCAACGTTGTCGCTTGCTTGGTTTGTAGGGAGTGTGCGTTATGAATTGATTCGAACACACTGAAGAAGCCATTTAATCGCAATGTCCTGCTTGTAAGGGACCGTGCACAAACTACGTGTCTCGGTCCAGGGGGGGGGAGGGGTTAGCTGGAAGGCTACGCTGGGCGACGTGGGGGGAGGGGGGGGGTCCGATCCAGGCCACGTAGCCTTCCTTTCGTAACATTTTTCATAGTTAAAATGAGGAACAGAACTCACAACAGCATGTGAATATTTTTTTCCCTCAGTTAATTATCTCCGTATATAATTTACAGTAGTCTCACCGGAGAAAACAGTTCAAAATGTCGTCTGGAATCAAAAGGAGAAAAAGCTACGTGCTACGTGTGTGTGTGTGGGGGGGGGGGTAGAGGCAAAAGCCACGTAGGGCTACGTGGGGGGAGGGGGTGTTCACAGGAGGCCAAAATGGAGCTACGTGGTTTATGCACGCTCCCTAAGATCCTAGATTCAAAAACACTTTCATGATGCCACAGTTTAAGCGAAACAAATATCTACTATGACCTGTTTACCAGTAGTAAACACTAGTCTCCACTGATGCAGATAGTGATTCTTCTGTTGACACGATATCTGCCTATGATTTTTTTGATTCAGCTTATACAAAACAATTCTTATTTTACTTATGGTTTAACGCCTCGTCGACGTCGAGGTCATTAGAGGCGAAATGGGATTGTGGACGAGGAATGGGAATGAATTCGTCCATGGCCTTTTGAAGGGAATGATTTGGAGAAACCATGGAAAACCCAAATATGGATGCCCGGACGGGGATTTGAACCCGCATCCTCCCGAATGCGAGGCCAGAGCGTTATAGCTCGGTCAAAACAAAAAAGCAAAATTCTAACATCATGGTATTCTTTAGAGCAGGGGTGGCCAACCCGCGGCCCGCCTTGAACATTTTTCTGGCCCGCGAGATCCATCACACTTTTACAAAAAAATATTTATTTTATAATGGCCGAAGTAGTGAAAACGAAAGTATCGAAAAAATACATTATTTGTTTATCCAAATATTCAAATATTAACTGTCGAAATTATGAGAAAAAATTATTCTTGTGAATATGACATATAATGCCTGTTTTATATGAGTTTACAGTTATGAGTTCGCAGAGTAATTAAATTATATTCCGGGAACTCATGATGAGCGCGCATCTTGGAACGTTTAATATAACAGGTTCTATATTTCACTCTTAAGTGACTTAATCTAATTCTAATATGGGGTTATATAATTTTATATGCGGCCCGCGCAGTTATGATGCACTTCCAAAGTGGCCCGCAAGATCATTTGGGTTGGACACCCCTGCTTTAGAGCCTACTTTGGCTGGTGAAAAGAATGAAATGAGCCTTTATTTGGCAACACCGGTGTCACCATTGTCGACTGATCCTTTGAAACAATGGGAAGATATGAAAGTAGTATTACCTTACTCGTATAAGTTAGCCCGTGGATACGTGACAGTTCCTGAGACGTCCACAGCCTAACACTTATTTTCTAAGGCAGGCAGCACAGTATCAAAAAACAAGAAACAAATTACCATCAAAATGATTGGATAAAGTATTGTCTTTAAGTGATCGAACGGAATAATAGTGGAAGGTGTAAGATTAGTATATATTTGAGCTATGTAGTTCCACAGTTTGATGAGTAATGGAATTTGCTGTTGATTTGATTTATAACTAAAATAAAAATTGAGTCTGATTACGTTTAACCTTGTTTTAATTTATCTAATTTATACTTCATTTTGCCACATGTTAGGACTAAAAAATGGAACATTAGATGTTGCTGCAAATTTCATCATCATAATAAATACTGGACGATTCAGCTACAAAAAGGGTTAAAATTTGAAATTACCACACAGGTACAAGCCTGTAACACTAATACAATAAATTAAATAAGAGAAAGTCTCTACACCAACGTATGATTTTAAAAATATCATGTTATCGATACTTTTTTTCGATTCTATGACGTATCGACACTTTTTCCCAATACTTTAGCCAGTACGATACTATTTCTTTCCAATATTTCTCATGAGTACATTATCGATGCTTTGATTCGATACCGTGTCCCTACATACCAATAGCAGGTAGTACATGGCTCAGCATATTCACACATTAAACAAACATTTAACAGTTATCTCGGAGAAAAATATATTAAAAAGACCTTAAAATTGGTCACCTTAATAAAAATTCAATAATGATGTCTCATACGCTGCTGTGCTGTTGCTTTTCTAAAACAAGGCTATGCTTCAACCAAACAAGAGGACAAAACACATTCATACGGTCTCTGGAAAAGCATACAGTCTCCGCTGGGAAAAAAAAAAATTGGTACAAGTATGCCCACAATCTAAGAAGAGAATATAATCAGTCTTCTGTAGCACATTCCGCAGGTAGAAGACGCCCTCAAGAACATCCAAGGTGAGAAATGAAACATAGCCAACAAACTCCAAAAATATTTGCAACTTCTGAAATCACCTTTGTATACTTTTAATAGAGTTCTCACAGGTTTTCTCATCTTAAAGATCCACTTATATATTTAAGAAATAAAGTATAACAGTCACTCACTAAGCAAGCTTTTAGTTTGATATTTACCAAAAAAGTTTCTCGCCTTGGTTCTTGTTTACGTGAGGTTACTTCCACCTTACCTGGAATAGCGTCAACATGGCCACTTCAAACATTCTTCGGAAATTAACAAAAGGTTAGAAGAAAATCTTAAAACTACTAAATGATAACAGATAAAGATCAATTAACTTCCAGCCTTCAAGTCTTTAATGCAGAGCTTTACTTAAATTTTGTTGGATCCACCAACCGGTATATTATTTAAATTACTATCAGAAGCTTCCTTACACAGCAAATTTTTCACCAGGTAAATAATTTCTGCTTCTCCAAAAACCAAAAGACATTTCTGTTGCGACCATAAATAATCCCTCGAAATTTGTTAAAACTGTTCTCTAACAATTCCTAACCACGTCTTTTCAATATCACATAAAAATTGCGCAACACTGGAAATTTACAATTTTTAATTACTAAAGTTCCTAGCAGTTCCTATCAATTACTTGCACACTTTTTGCACAATTATAAATTAGAACTCTATTTAAAAAATATTTGACCAAATTCTTCACAGGTTTGCCGCCGGATGATACTTTCAAATGACAAGCTTTCGGCGGTTTGCACTGCCTGCATCATCGGGTCCATTGTACATTGTTATTCTTTTATGTACAATGGACCCGAAGATGGCGGCAGTGCAAGCCGCCGAAAGCTTGTCATTTGAAAATATCATCTGGCGGCAAACCTGTGAAGAATTTGTGTCAAAGATACGCCGGGAAAGCCTTGTTTCTCACATAAAAAAATATTTGATGACTGATTTACAACTTCTAAACTGGAACAGAATAGATATGGCAATTTTTAAACAATTGCGAAACCGCTAAGTGTTGACTAATAATTAATTTCGTTGGTATTATTATTGCTTCACTAACCTGACACACTTATATAAACTTAGCTGTTGCTAGTTTCGACGAAACAACCGAACTGAGTGATTACACCAAAATCCTCACTTGCGATGAACAATAGCAACAAACATACCAAACAAACTTACTAGACCAACTTAGACGATTGGCAAATAACTAGATGCAAACGTTAATCTCAGACGCTGCCACAAATAATAAAACTTGCCTCTAGACCGAACGTACTGTTACTGACGAAGACTATAAAAGATTTTGCTGTTTTTGCAGCCGTCATATTAATATAAACTGCTTATGGGATTAACGCTACGTTGAAATAGTCCTCCTTCTTCTTCTTCCCGACGTTTCGACAAGGGCTTAGGTCTTCTTCAGGGGCCGTCTAATAGCCAAACAACGTCACCAGGTTGGTGTTTATGGTCTTAGCCAGGCTTGGAAACGTGTGTTAGATAAATAATTAACTCTGGACCCACAGATATTAAATCGTAAAAAGCATTTCTCTGGATAATCGATATTGTCAGACAATCGACAGTACAAATACGTAAAGAACCAGCCACGCCAGTCTCCAGCAGATCCCAGTCTGTAGTAGATTCGGTAGACGGCCCCTGAAGAGGACCTAAGCCCTGGTCGAAACGTCGGGAAGAAGAAGGGGGAGGAATATTTCAACGCAGCGTTAATCCCATAAGCAGTTTATATTAACTGACGAGGACTGGTTATGAGAAAGCGACGCTTGTAGGCTGCCCCCTCTATTTATAACTTCTAAATACTGACTTAATTTCTCGACGCGCATACTTTCCCGCGGAAGATCGTGTCGCAACATTTTTCCCTTTGGGATGGATTCTGACATTGCTCAAGACTCGTAATTCATAATTTTTACAATAAACCTCAAAATAATCTCTGAAAATACTCTCTGTAAAGCCCTAGAGCCGTCACAAACCGAAATCTGCGAAAATAAAATGTTGCAGTATGATATTGTTATAGCTGGCTCGAACTGAATCATTCGTCGGCGAGCAGCACGTTGGTGTATTTCCCTCTTCGAGGTTGCCTTGTCACTTGACGCCGAGTGGTCTGGCTTTTTGTGTGCGCGGATTTCAATCAGCTGTGCAGAGCGGCGCTTGTGTAATGAGTTTTTGGGAGCGCCCCGCTTGTATCGGTTTACCAGCTGACGGGTTCCGCACAGAATAGGTGTTGTGTTGAGGTCCACTCCGTGATTAAAGGCTTGCAGATGGAATCAATTATCACTTGAGCTTTCATTTCGCCTTTACGGGCGAGGCGCTCTCTCCATGTATTGCAACTGTGTGTGTGTGTGGGCACTCAATCGACAAACTCCGAAGCTTGATCAGCAATACCAACTAACATTTTCACCTTGCGTAGCAGCTGTCACATCTCTGAACCGTATCTGTTATTATGCGAGCGTTCGTATAATTTGTTTACTAGTAAATGTATGCGAAACGTTTACACATTTCATTATCCTCTCCACTCCCCCCCCTCCCCCTCCCAAATAAAATAGAAAAAACGATTTACTCTTTTGTCCTGTTGTAGAAATTAAATAAGCTGCGAAATGTGTTCACAAAGTAACAAAGAGAGTTTAGTAATGTGAACGTTTTACAATGCGTCTTTATATACACTATTGGATGTCAGAACAGAATTATCTACAATTTTTTGTTTTTCATTTCGGTAATTAATACCAAAAAAATATTATTTCAATAGGATTCATACAGTTGTCCATGAGTAAATACAGCATTTGGCCAGTACGTATAATCCAGTTCTTTGAAGCGTTGTTCCGTTCAATGCCTCCTCCCCCTCAGGTTCGCCGCTACCTGTTTGAACGCCTTTGTGCAATACCGATTATGCCGCCCCCTGTCTAACTACAGACAGTGGTGGTTCTATGAATTTTCCGAGCTTTTTTTTTTAACTGCTTTACGTCTCTCAACAGCGAGGTCTTTAGAGACGGGAAATGATGGGGGGCAAGGATGGGAGCAAGGAATGGGAAGGAATTCGGACATGGCCTTTTGAAGGAAGCATCCAGGCATTTGCCTGGAGTGATTTGGGAAACCATGGAAAACCCAAATCTGGATGCCCGGACGGGGATTTGAACCGCCGTCCTCCCGAATGTGAGGCGAGAACGCTAACCGTTACACCGCCACGCTCGGTTTTTCCGAGCCGGATCAAAAAACTGTGAGATTGCCGCACCTTCAAACTTTATTCTACCGCCCCAATTGTTGCCAAAAAAAGGTCGCCACTACATAAATATGCCACCGCCCCTATGCTACTGTCCCGGCGGCAACTCCCAACAGTCGATCACTAGATTTTCCGCCCCCCTGGACGTGCCGCCCGCGTGTGGGCACGCCTTGCACGCCCGCGTACGGCGGGCCTGCTCCCCCTCTCCTGTCCTTTCCTGCCACTAATGACCACGACGTCGACTAGGCGTAAAGCAAGAAATAACAGTGAATTATGAAGTGTCTGTTCCGATTGATAGTCATTTCAAGGGCAACTTCCAGTGGGAATTCATGCTAACCCCTAAAGCTGCCGCTACCGTCGTGAGTGGTGCGTTGCGTCTCGCCCTCGCAGGAGATGGTAAACTGTGCCCCGGCCACCTTAAACCCACGTTAAACTTGTATTTTAAACTAACTGAGTTTTAATGTAAACTGTGCTACAACACAAGCTCATAAAACAATCTTATCAACTGATATCTTATTCATTGCTGTAGACTTCGTAATAGTTAAGAAAAATGATTCTGGCAACAGAAACAATATTTAGGATTTAGATTAAGCTGTCTACATGAATAAAAATATAAACAAGCATAACAGAATCGAAATATAATATAATTAAGAAGTGCAGATTATAAGTTGAATTTCGAGATCTCTAATCCATTCGATTGATATTGATGACCGTGTATATAATCTTAAATTGTTCCTAGGAAGATTCCGTCCGGGCAGTATGTAACTGTGTGGTTGATGGTTTGAGATTCAGGACTGTAGACAATATCTCAAAATGTATTATATTGGTTCTACGGGTGAAGCCGGAAACTTAACGTTTCTGCCATCATGCTGTTGCTTTCATCAGAGGTCCCCTCCACCCGGAGTACCAAGATAATACATACAGTGACCGTGGAAGCTTTCGGAGTAATTAAATATCTCAAAACTGTAGCATTTCTTACTCGATGAGGGAAACACCACATCCGTTTGAACTGTATTTAGCGACACCCAGAGCCTACGGGGATTGTTAAAATCTTCAGGTGTTTTATTGGAAACAGAGATGACGTTTTGTATGTTGAACTAACTCTATCTGTTTTTCAAGAATTCTTTGACACAGATTAGAGGAACATGACAGTACTTTCTATACTGGATGAATGAGTAGATCGTCGCTCTGCTGATTTATATTTCCCCCCAAAAATTCAATTGAAAGTAAAATTGTTTGTCAGAAGATTGTTATAGTTTCATATGTACAGACAAAACAGTAGGTAGGTGCAGGATAGGGGGAAGATGGGTGTGTAGGGAAATTGCCACCGGAGCCTGTGCTCCATTGCAATTAAATCAAATTAAATTAAATGTTTTCGGACATAAGCATTTAATTCTGCATGTGGCTTTCGAAAACTTTCGCCTAGAAAATTGGAATTATGACAATGAGAAGAGAATAAAAAGACGTTAACGAAAAATTTACACAATTGGAGGACGGATGGCTTCGCCGGATCACTATACTGTGTTTTTGGTGTCTCGTTATTACGTCTTTTTCTTTACGTCTGCGAAATGTGAGATCTGTGTGTATTTGTGTGTGTATGTATTTGTGTGTGTGTGTTTGTGATTGTGTGTGTGTGTGTGTGTGTGTTTGTGTTTGGGTTTGTGTGTGTGTGTGTATGTGTAGGTTTGTTTGTGGTGTGTGTTTATATGTGTATGTGTGTGTTGTATGTTTGTGTTTGGTGTGTGTGCTTGCTTGTTTGATTGTGTGTTTGTGTGATGTTTGTGTGTGTGTGTGTATCTTCTCTTACTACCTGTTACCTGGGACCGCCAGAGATAGCGAGATTGTCCCTTTCCCACTTTAAAATTTCTAAGTCTATTTAGGTTCTACAGAAATACAAATTTTTCAGAGCTAATAATTAGAATTAAATACAGGTTAATTTTGTATTTCAGCCAGATCACATCAGGCGATCATTACCTTTGAACCTAAAAAGTATTTTTTTCCACCCCTAGGAACGCCGCCAACTCGATTATTTCCGAAAAGACTGTTAAGTGTATTTGCCTACGTTGAGGTTGTTTTTATTGCACGCATTCTCCTCACTATATCTGAAAGAAGCAGTGACCTTACTTATCAAATTCTAATATTGCTGCTCAAAAATAAAAGCTTGTGCCGCCCGCGAATGAATACATTCACTGTATCACGATGTAAACTTGTTCCAATATTTCTTAGCTTAATGTGACGACAATCAGAAAATAAAAAGAAAAGTCTACATCGAAGAAATAAAAAATGGCAACTGATAATTAATATATTAATTTGAACGACATGGTATTCTGGCGATTCATTTGTTCACATTTGGTTAACTAAGTATAATTGTTATCACATAATTCTCTTGAACGGTGTCCAAAGTAGCACGTTGTTAGTACTGATGTATACTGGGTGTTGTGAATGTCTCGTGGTGGCGGGTGAGCCACTCTGCCCTGACTCGGTCCGGCGGCGGTGGTCCCTGAAGACCCACCCGCGCTGTGATAAGTCGCGCCTGAGCCCTGCTGACCCCAGTCGCCGCTGACAAACGGCTCAGCCCGCCGCCTGGGACTCACTCAGATTTGTCCGCCGGCTCGCACGACTGTCACACTCCCCGGCCAGGTATAGCAGCACCAGCAAACTTCCTCAACGTCGGTAATCTCTATCCAAGGCTGCCTCAGACAACGGAAATGACTGTGTCGGCTACAGTACGAACTAACTTTACTATTAAACCAATGCGAAACTTTCGAACATACAATCTCCCGCCCCCCCCCCCCCCAAAAAAAAATGTTCAGTCTTTTGCTGTGTTGTTAGTACTCAACCAAGAGTATACAGAAAATAACAAAGAGAGCTTATTACCGTGAATAAAAAAAAAAAATTTAAAAATGTTTTCAAGTTTTTGCATGTCACTTTAGTAAATTGTATTGCTTTTTTTTAAAAATTTGCATTCGGCCTTGCAGCCAGGACTCAAGTGTGTATGTATAGAATCTTCTCGTGTTATTATTGATGCTAACAAGTGATAGGGCAACACAGGACGGATACAACACTTAATTAAAACCACCCATGTCCTGGGCCGGACTCGAACCGGTGATCCCTGTAACCGCTAGTCCCGCGCTACCAGGGCCGGCATTGCTTATATAGGAATTAAGTAATCTCGACTACAATAATAACCTCTGAAACTGCCGCTGCCAAAGCGACTGTTGTGTGCGCAGGTTGCGTCTCGCCCAAGCAGGCGCTGCTGTGAGGTAAACTCTGTATCCACAGCACGTGGCCACACTTTCAGCTTAAAGCTTTAACAAACAATGTATTTTAACGAGAACTGAATGCACTATGTAAGAAGGCGGTAAGGAAAATCTTATCCACTTACAAGATTCTCCCCGAAGTACTTCTTGAGTATATCTACTTTGCATCATCTATTCAAGACTAAGCTATTGCATAAACAGTTTTGTTACCTTTTTCATCGTATTTCTCATCATATCAGCGAGTACATTTATTGTCTTTCAGAACGGCTAATGCTGGTTATACTTTTACTATTTGTACTTTTCTTTCTCCTGTAAGGAAAAATATTTATCCTCTTTTTCTTTAAAACCCATCGATCCCGTGTTAGTGGATCACGTAGTAATGGTAATAGCTTAGTCCTCCTTTGCTCAGTTAACAGTGATTACACCTTGAACCACCACTTAAAACCTTATTTATTGATTAACTGTGCAGCTCTCAACTCGTAAATCATATATTATTATTTGTAGCAATTATAGTATTTCTCGGTGTCAGACGATTACAAAAATCGGACTTGTATAATTTTATTTCTAAAAGTCTCTCATCGAATTTCTATTCTTTGAGTCCTTCGATTGCCCTTAGTATTATAGACATTTGCTGTACACTCCGCGCTGTTGGTCGCTCTCCGCTGTCATTATTCCTTGTCAGTCTGTACGAATCCTTAAAGATAATCTGATATTAATTACCTTGAGGGTAAACAAATGAAACAGTTGCAGACTTTCACTAATCCATTTTGTTATGGATAAAGTTAAGATATTAATTACCTTTACATTAATTTTTATGTTACTTTAATACATACTTGGACAATTTAGTTTATATACTGGAACTCTAACAAGATCATCTCACACACCAGACTAGTAGTGAGTTATAATCCCTAATAACGGCTCACTAGTTGGTGCTGGTCCATTATTCCTTTAATATCGAAAACACGCGAAACACGGGCATATTTCCCTAAGAATAAAACTATCTAAAAGGATGGCTTTGTGGTGGCTCGCGAAATTTTGTTATAAGAAATATTATATACAACAAGAAATTAGTAAATAATCATAAGAATCTTAATATTTATACTTCACAAACTATTATCAAAAAAATAATAAGTGTGTATGTAGGCTAAATATTACAATATTTTGTTATATTTATGAATATATTCCCCACTGTCTTGGGGAATTCTTGACAGCAAGGAATAAAGTGGGACACAGGAGACCCGTTGAGAAGGATACGTTACATTAACAAGAGAATTTATGAATAAGTGGGAGAGAGTGTTGGAAGCGTCAAGAGATGAGTTACTATGAGTTTGACTTTAAATTGTCAGAAACTCGAGTTGTAAAAAAAGGTAATTGCAGTACGTTTTACTGACTGATGTTGATCAAAAAGTTGACGAAGGTAAAGATAGGTGAAATATAACTTTCCTTTTAAGTACTTGGCATAAAATGTAACGTGATAGAACACACTAGACATTCGCTAATGAATAACAGAAGAGGCAAAATGCACTCTATTTTCTAGGAGGATCCTGCAAAATCGATAAGAGATGATGTAAATAACTGTATTTGTAATGAGAGATGGTTTGGAGTAATAATTAATGTGTGATATACCAAGCAAGTAAGAACTTCACAAGCCATTTCGGGATATATGAGATCGGTTGCTGTCGATGCAGCCGAAACAAAGCAAACAGCTTTTCCTTTAAAATAATACTTTGCTAATGAAGTGAAATGTGTTTTGTATCTTTAGGTTAACCACTGAGGAGCAATTAAGTTTAGTTTCAGCAATTTTTGCAGCTTTTATAAGCTCATCTGTCGCGTCTTGTCTACAGGTATTAAGTAACCCTATAGGGGGAGTCAGAATAGTAACATGGCCGTTGCCAATTGAGTGATGTTGAAGTTACAGATCGTGGTGGTTATACGCGAACAAAAATATTTAAAAAAAAAAGTAAGTTAAAGTTCACTTAAATTCGTTTAGAAAAATTAATACCTGACATAAAACCCTGCTGTCAGTTTCAAGGAGATTTTTTTTTTTTTTTTTTTTTTTTTTTTTTTTTTTTATCTGAAAGCGTCGTTGATCATAGCCTAACTGCGACGTTGTCTTTCGTACACGCTCGAAAAGTAAATATTTGTTATTCAACAAAGTACCATACAAAAGGGACTTCGTGGGAGTGACAACGTTAGCATGTGAAGCATCACCTTAGTTTCGTGATAATAATCATATGAACACAGTTGATAAATTTAGAGCAACATTTATATTTTAAACATGATCTGCTCATCGCATATATTGTTCCGATATTAACATCACTTTTCTGAACTAAAACCACGAAGAATAAGTTGTTAGTGGAGAGTTATATTACAGACTTCTGCCATAATATTCTCAATTAATTTAAAACATGTTGTTTGTCCGTAATTTAAGTTAAAAGTGGGTCGACGGATGGTCGACACACAGTTTACCTTATTTAAGCGCCTGTCTATGTAAGATACAATGTATGGTAGTCTTCACGCGTGTACCGCCGGATTAAGTTTCCACAACACAATCCGGCGGTACACCCGTGAAGACTACATTGCAGTCACACGCCGGGAAATTCTTCGTTCTTACATATGTAAGATACAACCCGCAATATACAACAGTCGGTTTAGTAGTGGCAGTTTCAGGAGCTAATAGTAGACGAGATTATTTAATTTCGGTTATATCTATTGTCAATATCTCTTTTTCTCAACTAAAACAAAACGTTCAGTGATGATTAATGTATCAGTTGAAAAGATGTTTTGTCAATGTCCGACACAGCATATTTAGCAAAAACTGTTTGTTTAAAATTTAAGTTAAAAACGAAATCAGTTAGGATAGTTTGTCTTTACAACAAGCAATCAATTATTCTTAGTCCAAGATCTGGCTGCATGATTTGTACGTTCATCTGTTATTTGATTGCAGTTATTAGTAGCAGAATGCGATTCGGCCTGGTTGCCTATCAATTATGGTCGCAAGTATTTTTACTTAAAATTTGCAAAAAAGTTTAAAAAATTTGCTCACTTGTTTTTTAAATAAATTATAATTAATTTCAAATAGAAACATTAAAGAACATAAAAAGTTTTCGTTGCTTATGTAGGGATTGTCAACTGTTAAAGTTAGCGCACCACACCATCCGACATAGAAATTGCATTCAATAAAATAAGAGATGGACGTAGAAATCATACTGCCGGATCTTGGACTATCAGGGACAAACGCTTCAAAGAGTTGGATTATACTTGAAAAATGCTATATTTACTCATGGACAATTCTAAGCAGCCTTTTCAAGAGTCACTAAATCTGACGTTACTTTTATAGAATTTACCGAAAATGACAAACAAAAAATTCAAGATAATTACATTCTGGCATAAGATAATGTGGGAGAGTACCGCACTGGTTTATTGGTGTAAAAGAAATTATATTCAGCAGCACGTGTAAACAAACACGACAGCCAGTTAAGTTGGCTGCGGAACAGCTGCTAATTTTTCACAGGAGGGGTCATCGCTCAAAGGTACACGGAATGTCAGTGGGTTGGGACTACCAGGCAGGCGCACAAGTGACGCAGGGAAACTGGCGGTCTAAGTTAACCAACAGCAGGGCATATCTAAAAGACAAGCGAGTGTCAATCAACCAGTCGTGGGAGAATAAACTGATGGCGTCAACGACAGTAGGACATATTAGAAAATCGGGTGTCGTTTCCTAAAAGAACCAAAAATCAGTCTTTCGATGTGAGAACTGAGTCTTTCCCGGCATGCAATTTCTAAAAAATAATTCTCGTGTCTTCGTATTCAACCTTCGAGCTTACGGTATTTCGACTCAGATTTGCGAGTGGATACGTGATTTTCTAACTGGTCGATCACAATATGTCGTTGTTGACGGGGAAGCCTCTTCTAAGATAAATGTTACTTCGGGCGTTCCTCAAGGAAGTGTAATAGGTCCACTTATTTTCTTAATATTTATAAACGATCTAGGTGACAACGTCAAATGCTGGTTGCGATTGTTTGCCGACGATGCGGTTATCTATAGGGAAATAAGGTGCTCCGACGATTGCTTAGAAATTCAGCGTGATTTGGATGCTATTTTCGATTGGTGCCGTAAATGGCAGCTTACACTTAATTGCAAAAAGTGCAAGGCAATGCGGATAAGTAACAAGAAGAATCAGGTTGTTCACGAGTACAAAATAAACAATTCACCTGTTGACACGGTTGATTCCGTGAAGTATCTGGTGGTGATAGTACAAAGCAACATGAAATGGGACATGCACATAACTTCCGTCGTAGGCAAGGCAAATTCTAAATTACGATTCATAGGTCGTATTTTGAGGAATTGTAATGCTCAAACAAAGGAGATAGCGTATAAAACACTAGTGCGTCCGCATCTGGATTACTGTTGTGGGGTTTGGGATCCGTATCGCAAGGTTCTGATTGACTCAGTTGAGAGGGTGCAGAGGAGTGCCGCTAGATTCGTGACTTGTTGTTACAGCCCTTATGAAAGCGTCACAGAATTGATACATAGATTGGGATGGGATAGTTTGGAAGACAGACGACGTAGCTTGCGTTCGAATTTATTGGAGAATATGCGAAAAAATTTAAATTTCGAGTGCAATGAAATACTTCTTCCGCCAACCTATTTAGGTCGCAATGACCGGAGAAATAAGATTAGAGAAATAAGATGCCGTACTGATACTTATATGTATTCCTTCTTTCCTCGCACTATTCGGGATTGGAATGGGCGGGTTTAGGATTGGTGCTTAGCACCCTCTGCCACCCACAATGTTTGTGATTTGCAGAGTATGGATGTAGATGTAGAACCTTTTACTTCACCTGATGAAGACAATGAAGGTAGCTGTCGAAACGTCTTGCGTGGCAGAACTTACCCGGGAGAGCACCCAAGTAGAATATTTAGAATCAGCTTTTCTATTTTTAGATTATGACAGTGCTTCAAAGAATTAAGTTTGTAACAAAAATGTTCCACTAGCTAGGATTAATATATTTTAAAGTAACGAGAGTCTAATAGGTGTCACTAGACTTAGAGACCAAAGAAAGTCACACGGTATTTAAATTTTCAATGAGACTTTGGCATAGTACGACGGAACAGTACTTATTTGAATAATTGCCAAATCAAACAGATGACTGTGTCACTACATGGTCTGTTCTATGAAATTTCAACCTAGCTAGTGACCAAACTAGGAAACACAAAACAGAAAACGAAAGTAGTTTGAGGTGGACTGAAACATTAACAGCACAACCATTCATCGCACAGAATTCAGGCAAAATCTCATCTCGATAGCGCAGCTCAGGTGGTAGAGCGCTGGCTTGGCTTGCAAGACTGGGTGGTAGGCGATACCCCGTTCGACTCTCAGTTAATCTCTGAAAGCCACAGATTTTATGTCCAATTAAGCGACACTTTTTGGGGTTTCTCATGGTCCACCCCATTCTCCATAACCATTTTACGCTATTTCTTCCTTTGATACCGAGCGTGTGGGTGAACGGAAAAGCTCTCACCTCGCATTCCGGAGGACGCCGGTTCGAATCCTCGTCCGCGCATCCAGATTTTGGTTTTCCATGGTTTCCCCAGATCACTCCAGGCGAATGCCTGGATGCTTCCTTCAAAATGCCATGGTCGAATTCCTTCCCGTTCCTTCTCCCCTATCCCATCTCGACTCTAATGACCTCGACGTCAACGAGGCGTGAAGCTATAAGTAAAAAAAGTCTTCCTTTGATGACTATTATTCTGTAGCCATTTAAGGCAACATTTACAAAATCCGCTAAAATCTCCGCAAATTTCCTCACCACGGCAGCAATGAACTGACTTTATTTACCCATGGGTTTACACCTCGTTATTAGTGGCGGGATGGGAGTGGGAACCAGGAACGGGAAGGAATTCGGTTATTGCTGTTTTTGAAAAAAGCATCCCGACATTCGCCTGGAGTGACTTGGGGAAACCATGGAAAACCCAAATGTGGATGGCCGGACGGGGATTCGAAACTGTCTTCCCGAATGGGAGGCCTGAGCGTTAGCCACTCACCCAACACGCTCGGTAGCAATTATTTGAGTAGGGAAGTTTTTTTTTATTTTTATTCAGTTACAACTTTCTACAGCCTAACATCTAGTATCTAAATTAGGCCTTATTTACTATCAGAATATTATTAAATTGTTACACAGATTTCTGCTACCAAGCGAAATCAAATGAATTGTTGTTTACAGTTAGAGTACTGTTGTAAGCATAGAGGTTTTGTTACAAAAAATTTAACTACTTGACTACATGTAGGTTAAATTTCAATAGAAGAAAATAATATTACTAACATAACCCCTTAAGTAACTCACCACCACTATTTTCCTACAGATTGTACTACGCTATAAAAGTGAGTTTTTTAGGACAGATCTTCAGCGGGATCCACGTCTTCCGGAATTCCTTGAGGTCTGGCCCATCAGATGCGGTTATGCGATTTCTGGAATAGCCAAGACCGTCCAGGGTCTTCAGAGGGGTCGCCACCGGCTTCCGGTGGCTGTGAATCCCATCTTCTATTTGGGTCAATACGGTGCTGGGGAGGTGTATTACATTTACCGGAGACAGGAAAGGGGACAGCTATTAAATTAAGTTCCTTCCGTAAGATATAAATGCAATTATACAGGAGGAAATAAACTGTAAATCGATAGAACAAAGGGGATGTACCCTTGTGCCTGAAATCGAGTGCCAGCTTCTGGTCATGATCATCTTTTCCCTTCCATGCGTTACTCCTAATTCTTACACTGATATCTTTCCGCGCCTCATCATCAAGGCGCACTCCTATGACCCTCTTCACCCTTCTGTCTTCCAATGAAACCCATTCCAGCTCTTTTATCATATCTGTTACTGGTTGTGTTCTGTGGTAATTTCCAGAAACAAATATAGCAGCCCTTCTTTGCACCCCTCCAACTACTGTATTTCATTCCCAAAATTTAGGTCCCATACCAAACCACCATGTTCAGACAATGGTGTGACTAGTGTATCAAAGTGTTCAGCTTTGTGAAAAAAAAACATGAAGAAACCTAGCACCCTTGTTATTTTTTTAAATTTGTTTTTTTTTTTTTTTAGAAAAAATTTGATAAATTATAGATTTATTTAAGGAACTTACATTTTACAATTTTTTCAATCTTACTAAATCATATAATGTCTTACATAGTGATTCATAAATGTATCTATATAGGTAACATAATTTTATTCATCCTCTATGTCAGTACCACATTCACTAGTATCAGCACTAAACACTACTTTGATCGCTGTCGGAATTTTCTGTTTCTTCTTCTGTCTCCTCTATGTCCATAACTTCAGAAATAGTTACATTTTCTTTTACTGGTTGTACTGTTGTACTGTTGTACTCAAAAGATTTTGAGATTGCAATTTTAAATTGTGAGCAAAGTACACACTGTGCATCAAGACTGCGCCGATAGTTCTGTATTACGGTCTTTTAAGTTTGAATTTAAATCTATTATCATACAAAATAGGAGCTTTATTTCTTTTCAATCGTTGGTTTACAGACGGTTGCAAGGAAACGATTCATAATTACTGACAATTTAATGAGTCAGTAGCACTATACGCTAAGAGTCTAACAAGTATATGAATATAAGGAAAGCACAATAAGTAATAAAAAGAGGCAAAAAACTGTACATAAATTTTAAATTCCTATTTCTCTAAAAAGATCCGTAGATCTACAGATAAATTCGTAGAGCTGGCAGCACTAGTTCAAATAGCGAGTTTCAATCCAAACAACGGGGAACGGGGATTGCTTCTCGCGCAACCTAGCATCTTCGGGAAATCCTCGCTCATAAAAGAAAATCTCAGTCTGAACCAGAAAAACATAGTAGGTTTAAAAATTAAGATAAGCACCAAAATAAAATCTAAAACAGTCAAATTAAACGATAAATGCCTTACAAATTTGAGATATAGTAGTTATGAAAAAAAAGTGTCCCAGAAAAAAAATATGTTTTTTTTTCATAGTTTTTTTTTTCAAGCCAGAAAAGAACCGTTTTTTGCAACACTAGGTGTGACTCAAGTTCTGAAACCCATTTAATTTACTTCTCTGGTTCTCCTTATCACTCCCTCCAACAAGTGCAGGATTTTGATACCTTTACCTACCACCTGTCCAATGACAGTCTGATTGTGGACTTCGATAGTTTCTACACTTTAACACGCACATCTAAACTAGCGCTGGTTCTATGTTAGTTTTCCTTGTGAAAGTAAATTTTTTAAAAATGTTTTATGTTTACGCTTCGGTGGTCTTTGACAGTACAGGAGGCGCAGTCTACATGAGTTTGCGACTCTGTAGGAGGTTTTCATGTGGAGTGAAGGACCGTGCTCCAGTTGGTTATGCAGGTCAGCTGTTGCATTACCGAGGATTACATCTGGCGGCGGAAACACGGCAACGGGCGGTAATGCGCGCTGGCGACAGTCGTTGAAACGCGAGTCGCGCGGCTGGGAATGGCTTTCCCGGGTACCTCGTCCAGCTCAAATGAGACGACTCGCTCTCCGAGCTCTGATTAAGCGTTGCTGTTAAGAGGGTCAAACTCATATCGCATGACGGCGACACTGACTTCTGATCCGCTGATGAACAGGGAAATTATTTACTCAAAAAGTAAAATAAGACTAATATTATCAAATACGAGTGACGCTTTCATACATACATTGTGTATTAAACTTAATCTGCAATTTCTTTCTATAAAGTTTTTTTTTACAAATACATATATATATACATATATACAAATATATATATGCTCAATATTGTTCATGTCTGGGGAGTTTGTTGGCCAGCGGAGGTGTTTAAACTCAGAAGAGTGTTCCTGGAGCCACTCTGTAGCAATTCTGGACATGTAGGGTGTCGCATTTCCCTGCAGGAATTGCCAAAGTCCGTCAGAATGCGCAATGAACATGAATGGATGCAGGTGATCAACCAGGATGCGTACTTGCGTGTAACCTGTCAGAGTCGTATCTAGACGTATCAGGGGTCCCATGTCACTCAAACTGCACAAAGGTATTTATTTAGTTTAAACCTAAATGTTAATTATTACGAGGCTCGGCCATCGTCGGATGTTCGCGCTATACTCTATGATCATTGATGTTGTAACAAACTAAGAATGACGGTTACATATTTATCAGATATACCACTTACTACTTCATGATTCACGCTGCTTGGGTCGATGTTTTACTTCCGACGTTTTGGCACCGAATCTGTTTTTTTTTTTTTTTTTTAAATTCTTAACGTCTCCTGTAACAACTAGGTCTTTAGAGACGGGAAAGGATGGGGGCAAGGAATGGGAAGGAATTCGGCCATGGCCTTTTGATGGAAGCATCCCGGCATTCGCCTGGAGTGATTTGGGGAAACCATGGAAAACCCAAATCTGGATGCCCGGACGGGGATTCGAACCGCCGTCCTCCCGAATGTGAGGCCAGAACGCTAGCCGTTACACCACCACGCTCGGTCCGAACCTGGGGTTTTCATCAGGGATGTTTAGAAGTGATGCATCACTTCTGACGATTGTCACACCACTCTGTAGTTTATCTTCACGCTGTGCTATTTGTTTTGGTTACCGGCAGCGGGTGTCAGCTGTTCCAGAGATGTTGTTGTCGTTGTAGATTTTGTATTTCAATTGTCTGCGGGTACACATTTCCACATTTCACTTAAGCCATAGCCGCCGTCTTTATTGAAATTTTTGGGTTGTTTGAAATTTTTTTTATAAAGGTGCAAACTATTGTGTTGCATATTCATGTTTGCTTAATGGTTTAACATGTTTAAAATTAAAATTATAAACCAACCACGAAGAAAGGATTGTATTCGGTTTAATTATGAATATTATTTGAGAAGAGGGTGGTGGAATAAACATCTTGAGCTATAATATGCAGTACTATATTAATAAAATCAAGGTTACGGGAGTTGTTTAGCAACAATTAGATTTAGTTAAGAAACTGACGAAAAATAAATCAACAGAAAGCTGAGTTCAAACTGTATTTTTTTCGGGCTTTAAAACAAGTGTGATTCAGTAGATATGTTGCCTTTACGCCTCCTCGACCCAGAGAAAGGCCTGGGGGTAAGGAACGGAAAGGAATTCGACCTTGTCCTTCTGAAGGAATGGAGTGACTTCGGGGAACCTTGGGAACCGGGAGCTGGTTGGCAGCAAAGGACATCGAACATCCGTCCGTCCGAATGTCAGGCCGCATGATAACCACTCAAATACCTCAATATTAACTGCTAGATTTAACGCCAGTAAAAAAACGACGGGTATTCTGGAAAAGCTTGTAAAGAAAAAGCGAATAACGTTCATTTTAATGATATTTTTCGTGATATCAGTAGCTTACTCTGGCTAGATTATCGAAGTATTTGGCTAGGAATTTTTAATAAATGCATTTTAATATAAATGACGGAAAATATAATATAACGGTTATTTATTTGACTGATACAATTCGCAGTTACGTACGTTTCACGTAAACTTTCTTCGAGTTTTTAATACACTTCATTGATTCTTAAATTCTGCCAAAAAAAAATCTTAGGTCATGTTTTAACATAGTTCTTATAACTGATACAGGTAATATAGCGTAAATATCGAATATCCTGAAATGAAGTCTTCACGGGTGTTTTTTTATTTTTTATATTTACTCTTCATTTATACAGCCTAAATTAGGCCCTACATATTAATTTTTACATTGTTGATTACATAATGTTTTGATATTTGTACAAAATATTTACATGCAAGGAATTTGGCATACAGTTCCCTTACACTTTGACTTACTGCCTACTTAATTCTATAATATTACATTTGATCTTGCTTGCAGTAATAACAGGGTGTACCGCCAGATTGTGCTTTGGAAACACGATATTTCGACGACTAGCTCCGTCGTCTTCATCAGGTGTCAAGACATCTGCACAGGTCGGCTGAGCGTCGGACAGCCCAGGTGCCGCACCTCCTTATATAGGCCAACGGCTCTCTCCGACGCCAGCTCCCAGCGGCTGGCAGTGAGTGGGCGGGGCTACAGTTGTTCGTTGCGGGCCGAGGAAGTTAATATTGGTCCGTTGTGGCGGTTGCTGATCATGCGTGCCACGCTCCCTGCTTAGAGTTACCAAGGCTGGTTCATGCCTTGCTAAGACATAGCCCACTATCTCTGTTGTAGGTATCAGCCAATCGAATTTCAGTCATTTCTTTGACTATGGAATCCCACGAACAACTGTAGCAGCAGCCACAGCAAATTACTGCTCCGTTGAGCAGAGTAGGGTGGAGTGTGTTGTCGCTAGACATTTACTCCAGCTTCATTTTGATGGGGAATTTCTTCTCTGTTGGTTTGTCGTCACTTTGGCTGTCGATGTTTTCTTGTACTGAGTGGGTGCCACCGCGACCTTCTTCCTCAGAAGTGGTTGGCCGCAATTTGTGTCGTTCCATTAATGCTGCCTCAGGGGGGCAGTGGTGTCTTCTTTTGATGTGAGGTGATTTACGAGCCTTGTGAGAAGGGTGATGAGTGAATCCAACCTTTCTTCTCTTTGATCGGATGATTGACGGGTGGTGTGGTCGGATGATTCTCTGCGGTGATCTTTTGCCTGGGTTGACTCTTTGGTGGACGCCGTCTGGTGTGATCCTCGTGATGCTTAGTCGTCTCCGTTGGCACTGCCTCTTGTCGTCTAGTTAGCAGGGAGCAGTGGGATTTCCGGCGCTCCTCGGGCCGTTGCCAGGGCACAATCTTCTGGGAAAACTTTAGTCCCAGAGTGAAGGGAAGTTCTTGCGCTTATGCGCATCTCCTTCCAGATCTTGAGGTTGTCATCAGGTTTTTGTCATTACTGGATTTGCCAGGTCCTTTTTGAATTTGCTTCAATATATTTTGTCCTGTCTGGATTTGTCAATCCTGATTATTGTAAACGTTGTTCTGGGGCATCTTCGTTTGCCAGTTTGACTGGCCATCTTGTTGTATTATGGTACTGCACATGCTTTCCCAGTTGTTGGATAAGTGGGTTCTCATGTGTTGGACATTGCTGGTAGAGTTTCTTCACTGCGATCTTGAATCGTTCCTTGAGTTTTGATAATCCGCTGATCTGATGTAATTGAGCTGTCGGAGTGTCAATAGGTAGCTTGTAGGCATATCTGATTGCACGGTTCTGGATGCGCTGGAGAGGCTTGATGTTGGAGGGGGCAGCATTGCCCCATACCGTAGCTGCGTATTCGAGAATGGGTCTGATTGCAGCTGCATAAAGGGTGATAGCGGTATGTGGATGCAGTGTTGATGCCGGATTGAGGACTGGATATAACCGTCTCAATCTGCTCATTGCTTTTGAATGTGTATTCTTGATGTGCTCCTTCCAGGTGAGCCTCCTGTCCAAAGTGACTCCCAGGTAAAGAGCCGTTCGGGTCCATTTAATGCTCTCACCTCGTATTTTGATGGACTGCAGAGGGGGTACTTTTCTTCTTGTTATGATTATTGCTTGGCTTTTAGTAGCATTAAATACTAATCGCCATTTCTTTGCCCATAACTCGATTTGTTCACAACCTCTTTGTAGCTTAGCCACGGCATTTGAGGCTCTAATGCTTTTTGCATATAGGGCAGTAATCATCTGCATATAGCGCACTTTCAGTCTGATCCGTTCTAGGTATGTCAGCTGTATATAGATTATAGAGAACGGGTCCGAGGACGGAGCCTTGCGGTACCCCTGCTTTGATGTTCTTGACCGAAGAAACTGCATCTTCGGTGATAACGCGGAACGTACGCCCATTCAGGTAGTTCTTGATAAGTCTGATGTGAGGCAATGGTATCCCCTGTATCAGGAGCTTATACAGGAGACCTTCATGCCAGACTGAGTCAAATGCACGACTCACGTCAAGTAAGACCGCACCAAAATATTCCCTTTTTTCAAAGGCGTTCATTGCAGATTCCACTAGTCTAAGTAGTTGCTGTGGAGTACAATGGTGGACGCCTGAAGCCAAATTGTTCGTTGGGTAGGAGTTTTGTAGCATTGATATGGTGGTGGAGCCGCTTTAGGTAAATCTTTTCAAATACTTTTGACAGGGTCGGCAAAAGGCTAATTGGTCTGTATGATTTGGGTGACCTTTTGTCTTTTCCAGGTTTTGGCACAGGAACAATTTCGGCGTGCTTCCAGATTTTGGGATATTTTCCGGAACTCATGATTCTGTTGATGGCCGATGTAATGTAGAGCGGTTACCACTGGCGGCAGATGTCGTAGGAGGTGGCCACCTATATTATCATGACCAGTGGCTTTATTAGTATCGACGTGCTGGAGCAAGTTGGCAACTTCTTCTATGCTGGCAGATTCAATGGTTGATTCATTGGGTCCTAGCTGAATTTAGATGACTCTCTAGTTCTTGCTTGACTGTTTGAATGTGGTTGTCATCTCGGGGGTCCTCGATTGGACGGAAGTTCTCTTCAAAGGCTTCGGCCAAAGCGTCCGCCTTGGCTGCTGGGTCAGCAATAACAACATTCCTAACGGTTAGAGGTGGCATTTTTTGTTTTTGCTGAAGGATTCGCCTGGTGGTTTTCCAGACTGACCCATTTTCGACTGAGAGGGTTGCTACAAGGCCTTCCCAATCTCGTATGCGATGTTTGTTGACCTCAGCCGTAATCTCTCGCTGTAGGCGATTTACTACTCTTTTTGTGGCTGGGTCCCCTAGTCTCTTGCCACTCCCTCGTAAGTTGGTTTTTGGAGGGTTATAGTGCGGCGGATATCTGGAGGCAGTTGTTTTGAGCGTTCTGGTTGTACTCTGGGAGGCGGAGTTGCGTGGTCAGCCGCAGAGTTAATGAGGTCAGTAAGAGCTGATATCGCAGCACAAGGGCCGACTTCAACCGGGGACGGGATGTTAGTGATGTGTTCCGAAAGAAATGCTTGGAAAGCATCCCAGTTAGTACGCTTTAGGTCTCTGGCGTGTTTGTTCTTCCGTAGAGGTGCACCCACCTCCAAATAAAAGATCACTGGGACGTGGTCAGAAGAAAGGGCTGTTTTGGTTGTGACAGCAATGTTGTGTCTTAGACCCTTTGTGATTCCAATATCAAGGACATCTGCGATAACTCTTCCTCTGAAGAATGTGGGCTCAGTTGGGCCCCATGCTACCGCATCATTTCTTTCAATGGTTCGTAGTAGACGCCGGCCATTGATGTTGGTAAGCCTTGAGTTCGAAGCTGTATGCTTGGCGTTGAGGTCGCCTGCTATCATAATATTACCCGGTAGTCTTAGTAGGGTTTCCACGTCCGCCTCGTTTACCAGCCCGTGGGGAGGTCGGTAGGCAGAGATGAGAAGCATTTTTCCTGCTGAGGTTTCCATGGAGATACCCGTGGCTTCTATGGTGGAGAGTGGAGGTAGGGTGACTTGGTGATGTTTGAGGGTATTTTTAATGTAGATGGCGGTACCACCTCCTGCTGTCGGTCTGTCGTTGCGGTAACAAGCGTAATTTTGTGCGGCGGCTTTTATGCCTGCTTTAAGGTGGGTTTCATTGACCAAACATACGTCGATTTGCTCATCTCGCAGGAATTCCCTGAATTCGCCTAATTGCCTCAAGAGGCCATTGGCATTCCATGTGCAGATAACTAAATCGTCTATTTTAGTTGCCATGGTTGTTGGATGAAGTGCCATTATTTGCGGCTTGGACCGCTGTCTGCACTGCGGCAGCTATCTGCCGCGGAATGTCTAAGATCGTGGCATTCATGGCACGAATGTCTGCAAGCATGGCATTCATGACGTTCATGGTTTGCAACATTATTTGCATTAAGTTTTGCAACATTGCGTTGTCTGCCTGTTGATGTTGTTGTTGCTGGTGTTGCCGCTGCTGCTGCTGTGATTCATCGCTTTGAATGTGGGATAGTACATCTGTTTCACTGATGTTGTTGTTGGTTGCGGTAGTGTCAGGGTCAGTGTGCTGCCGTCCAGATAACGCTGCCGCGTAGTTGGTGCGCTTTGCCTGCTGAGGTGCAGAGTGATGAGGTGTCTGTTGTATGTCAGCATCCGCGCCTTTTGCCGGAGCTGGGGTTTCTGTTTCCTCTCCCTCTCTCTTCTTCTTCCTTAAAGCAGCTTGTGCAGCATTGTGCTGCTTTTGCCGATCTGTGTATCGGCTGAATGCAGGGCACTTCCGGTAGCTCGCTACATGAGGGCCATTACAGTTAGCACATTTTTGTGGGTGCTCACCTTTTTTGGTGGCACATTCACTTGAGGCATGGTCTCCTGCACACTTAACGCACTTAGGAGGCATGCCACAATGCCTTGAGACATGTCCAACGGCCTGGCATTTGAAGCATTGAGGCGGGCCCCTGGTGCTTCTAAGTTTTTCTACGGTTATTTTTAGGGCGCATAAGGTAGTGAGCTTGTATATGGCCCTATTCCCCAGAGTGTCGCGGAGGACAATCAGGTAAAGCGGAACCTCTTGGTGAGTTTTTGGAGAGCGGAGGCGAACAACTGTTCTAGGCACGATGTTGCAGTCTTCTAGTTCCTCTCTGATGTTGTCTGGGTGCATGTTGAAAGGCATGCCTCTTAAGAGAACCTTTATTGTCTTGTCGGGTTCAGTGGGAAATGTATAATAAGGTATTCCTTTAGTCGAGATGAGGTTAGTCACTTCAATGTAGCCTTCAGTTGACTTGGTGATAACTTTGTATAGGTCTCTGCCGGCTGGTTTGGCTTCAAAAGCAGATTTGAGAGTATTCTTCAGGAGGCTGTATAGTGAACGGTAATCTTCTTTATATTGGATAATCACAGGGGCCGGAAAGTTTTGTTTTGTTGGTGCGGATTCTGCCATTTCTTCATCTGTTGGGAGCACCTCAAATTGATTTGATGTCGTCAATTCTGGTGAGGGAATCGTTAATAACGCAGCCCGAGCCGTGCGCTGTGGCTTAATGAAGCCTTCTTCATCGACTGTTCTTTTCCCTTGGCGGCGGTTTGTCGTGGGTGCCTTACCCTTTGGACAGGCAGCATTGTTAAAAAGCTTTGATGGTCCAGCTTTCACTGTGACAGTGGTGGCACGCTTTTTAGTAACTCCTCCTTCTCAGCTGAAGAAGCGGCGCTTATCTTCCTCGAAGAAGAGGTGGCAGAAGTGTCCATCTCTTGGTTTTCATCAAGTCGTACATCAGATGCTGCAGTGGTGTCCAGCACGTCTTGACCAGTTGGGTCAAGTAAAGGTTCCATGGTCATGTTAGCCATGGGAAGCACAGCCATGACGGCCGGAGGATGCTCGACCGGCGAGGGTGATCGCGGAGAATCTTGATAGATGTCAGGCGCCGACATCCTTCTTCTTGAGCCGCTCATGACGCTTAACACAGGAGTGTTGCTCTGACCCTTCGTTGTCACCGTAGGGTATCCAGGCCAGAGACAACCCTACGCTAACGCTCGGGGGTTCCACTCCCTCAGGAGTGGGCCGTGGAGCGGTAATACCCTAAGGCCTCGGGAAGGGAGGGCAGGAGGGATCCCCAAAGAAGAAGAAGCAGGCTAATAGCCTCTCTTAATTCGCTGAATATGCGAGACAGTGCCCGCATACGTGACGTGAGCACAATAAACAGCTACGCAGTCGACAGTACACGCGTATACGAATACAGCTCGTCCAGTGAGTCCTCGGGCCGTGTGGTAGCAGTAGGTTTTTTTTTTTTTTTTTTTTTTTTTTTTTTTTTTTTGTGTGTCACTGCCTCAACGGCATGTTTGTGGCCCCGCTACCTTAAGTAGCTCTACATAATGTGTCACTTGTTTGGGATGGGTTATTTTTGGGGACGCTTTTTATTCTCTTTAAGGGGGAAATGGCTATGGTATGTCACTGATATCCTTGCGAATATCAGGTGACATCCTTATTGAAAACCCCTTTAGGTTTTACTAAGTCCGTTGGGGATCATCGTCGTAATCAGCTGTGTTAGGAGCTGGACGACTTTCCCCAACTGGTTGTCTGGTTCGTCTCGATGGTCATGGCTGCAGCAGCGTAGTGGCTGGTGGTAGACCGCTTCCCTGTTCAGTGGTCTCAGTTTGTGGCCTCTTGGATCGTCGCTGGTTGATTTCCTGGTCTTCTTCTCTTCGTATTTTCCATTTCTTGCATTCCTGGTGTGGCTTGGTTGGCGTCGGCTGCTGTCGGCAGAGGCTAGTAGCTTCTTCCTCACAGCACATCCGCCGTAGCTTGCCGCGTGGTCAGCCCCACAGTTCGCACACGTCGGCGTGGCTTCACGCGGACGCGTGCAGACCGCGACGCTGTGGGTTCCCCCGCAGCGGACACAACGTAGTTGATTGCTGCATTCATACGCCCGATGCCAGAACCCTTGGCATCGGAAGCATTGGTTGATCGTGCTTGGTTTCTTATTCCGAACACTCCTGGTGTTTCGGTCTCTGCCTTGGTGACTGGTTCCCTCTGGGTGCTCGGTTGCTGGTTCTGTCACGGGTCGATTCTGTCCAGCTTCTGGTAGTGACTTGTGGTTCTCGCCTCGTCCAGACCCATTTGGTTCCATGGTTCGAGGTGTTGTGTTTTCCGCACTTGGTTGCGTACTGTCTAGGCTCCTCCGTCCACCGAGGCGGTCGATTGCAGTCCCGATAGTCGCCTGGAAAGTGCTGTCGGTGATGAACGCCGCCAGTGCTGCCCGTGTCTTCTCTGGAAGCGATGCCATATGGTGGAGTATCTCGGACATGGTTGCCTGCTGGGGCGGCGAGATGGCTTGAAGCAGATGGTCCATGGCTGCTTGGGTGGTGACTGTCTGGTTGTCGTTCCTGGGTGCGTCGATTCTCGGTGACGCAGTGCCCTCTGTCTCCCGTGAGTGAGGTGGTTTGTCGACTTGCTTGTTGCTCGGCGTGGCGGGGAGCTCTAACGTCTTCATCTTGAGGAGTTTTTCATCGAGGGCATCCAGGTATTTGTCCTCGTCGAAGTTTCCTGTATAGACTGTACATGCCTAGACCAGTCCATTTCTTCCTCGATAATTGGCTCGGCGAGGTGTGCGTACTTCGATTCGCAGAGCGTTCGAGTCAGCACCTTGGTGGTTTCGGAGGGAAGACGCCAGGCATAGACTTTCTCGCTGGTCTTAACTCTCAGCTCTAGCGCCCATGGGCCTCCTTCCTTGAGGAGGTACTCGATGAGCTCCTTGATGGTGTAGTCTGCCGAGTCGAGGAAATACTCATGCGTCGGGGTGTAGCACCGAAAGTAGATCGGGGCGTCTGTGCCCAGCCGGCTGTCGTCGTCAACAATGTACTGTGGCGACGACCAGCATGAGCTTCCCGGCGAGTGCGAAGTTGTAGGTGAGGCATCATGGCTGCTCGTGCTTGCTCTCGGGTTTTCAGCGACCTTCCCTGCCGCATGGCTCCGGCATCCTTCAATTGACTGGTTGCCTGAGTCCGACCGGTCACCGTCACGGCGCGTTAGTGACCGGACGTCAGGGCCGCGTGTTGCCGTAGCCCCGGGCTGCTCCGGCTGTGCGGCGTACCACAGCACCGGGTACCTCCCCCTTCGGAGTGTCGGCTTGGTCCGACCTTCCGCCACCCCTGCGGGGCGCGGAATGACGCGCCACATCAGCTGCGGCCGTCGGCTGTCCGCACTGCGCCCGTGCAGCCTCCTGCCGGCCACCCGTGGCACCAGGTGTCGACTCCAGACAGCTATCTCCATGAGAGGAGCGGTCCCGAGTCGACCGTCCATCACCACTGCGTGGTGTGGACTGAGCGGGAGCAGCAGCAACGCCATTAACTGCCCTCCTTGGGCAGAGTAGGGTGGAGTGTTTGTCTTGCGACATTTACTCCTAGTCTTGTAGATGGATACTTGCTTCAGGTTAGATTTGTCTTAACGTTTGGCGTAGCTATTTTCAGATGATTTATTGTACAAGTGAGATAGGTCCTATGTGTGGACCTATTCCTACCGGATAGTTTCCCAGATTCTTGATTAGTGGATTGTTGGATTTATGGGCTGTATTATAAAATTTGGTGGCAAGATCCTTGAAACGTTGTTTTAAAGTTGGTAGCCCTGTGGCTTCATGAAGGGCAATTGTGGGAAATCTGCAGTCGAGATGAAGAGCTCTCTTCAACGCTCGATTTTGAATAGTTTGAAGTCGGTCAAGACTTGTTTTTGCTGTGTATCCCCACACAGGACAGGCATATTCAAGTATTGGTCTTACTAAGGTGCAGTAGATCCGTACACCTAAGGGTGCGGAGAGCTTACTGTCCCTGTTTAGCACTGGGTACAACGCTTGAAGTCTCGCGCTAGCTCTTCTGCGGAGGTCGTTTATGTGGGCCCTCCAGGTCAACCTGGAGTCAAGCAGGACTCCAAGGTAGCGAACAGTGTTTGACCATGGGATTAAGTTGTTGTGAATTGTGAGTTGTTGATCCAATTGAGGTCTCTGTCGAGGTCCTGTCCTTTTAGTTATTAAGATGGCTTGGGTCTTCGTTGGGTTGATTCCGATACGCCACCTCCTCGCCCAGGCCTCAGTCTTCTGCAGTATCTCCTGCAGACGACGGGTGACGATAGCTTTACTGCGGCAGCGAGTGAAGTAAGCTGTATCATCAGCATATGTGGCGGTGTGAATTCCGGTTTGAGAAGGTACATTGGCTGTATATAGGGAGTATAGCAGAGGTCCTAGGGTCGAACCTTGTGGTACTCCTGCCTGAATGCAACGCCTTGTGGAATAGGCGTTACTAATTTTGACTTTGAAAGAGCGGTTTTCCAGGTATGATTTTATCAGTTTGACAAGCTGTCCCGGGAGTCCCAATTCGTAGAGTCGTAGTAGCAGTCCGGAGTGCCATACCGAGTCAAATGCCCGGGAGATATCTAGTAGCACAAGTCCACAGTATTCTTTATGGTTGAAGGCCGTCGTGGCGGTCTCAACTACCCTCATCAGTTGCTGGGTGGTTGAGTGAGCGGCCAGCGCAGCGCCTATATCTCGTGGAGTGGTGCCGCCTGGCGTATCATCCGGGCACCGCTTCTTTCCCATGCTGCGCGCGCACTGGAGCTGCTCGGCGAGACGTCTGCGCGCGACGACGACAAACCTCGGACTCTGACCCGGTAGCAGTAGGGCAGACAACGCTCTCTTGCCGTCTGGTTGCGGGCTGCGTATGTGACCTGCTACTCGGATGAGGATTCTTCCTACTGCCTTGCTGCTTCCATGCTCGGCAGCCGCGATAAGAAGCAGCATGTGAAGAGCCGCAGTTGCAGCAAACGGCGTCCTCGCGACGCTGGTTGCATTCTGCGACATAATGTCCACCACCACAACGAACGCATCTTGCTGGCTTTGTGCATTCGCTAGCAAGATGCCGGAATTTTTGGCAGCTGTAGCACTGCACCAGCTTGCGTGGCTGTAGTTTTTCTGCAGGTTTCTGCGTAGAAGTGCCGGCCTTCTTCGTCCTGGGGCAGGAGAGTGTGAGTTCATAAGATATGGAGTCCTGCTGCAACATCTGGATGGCGGCTTCAAAGTCTTCAGGGCAGGACAGCAAGATCTTCAGTCCCAGATGATCTGGCCAGCTGAATACAGGAAGCTTCATGGCACTCTGCATCTGAGCCAGTAAAATGCAGTAGTTCCCTGCATAGCTGACGGTGATGGGTGGTACTGGGCCTAGTTGTGCGGCAGGGAAGATTACTGGAGCTGGTGAGTCAGGCTCCCCATTTTGAGAAGGGGAAGGAGTTGGTGAAGAGGGTTGTGTGGGCCTTATCGGCGTCGTCTTGAAGTTGCGGTACGTCTTTGGGTCGTAGCTGTAGGTCTGGAACCTTCTTTTGGTGTCTTCAACATATTCCTCCCAGACGAAGTCGCTGGCCAGTGGGGTTGGAAACACGAGTGCCTCCGGCCACGCCTCGACTCCTCCAGCAGGGCGATACTTATTGACCAGGTGTCGGTGGTCGCGGCTTGTCAGGACCTTCTTGAAAGTGGCAGCGTCGCAGGTGGGAACCCGCCAGCTGAACTGAAGTCCGTCAAGGATGACTGAGATAGCGAAACTCCATTTCTCAGGTTTGCCTCGTGCAAGGCGTCTTTTCCAAACTTTAAAGGACCAGTCTTCTGGTCTGACTTCTTCCACAACACGTTCAGTGGCCCCTGGTGGAAGGTGAGAGGCCTCCGCCAAGAAGCCAACTTCCCGTGGGAAGGCGCCAGGTGGTTTGAATTTCTTCCTCCGTTTTGCCTTCTTGATTGCGGCAAGCTTCACGGGTGACTCGGAGGCGCTACTAGAAGCTGTAGTGTCTGCCTTAGTGAGAGCAGATAGGCACGAACGAGTAGACTTGACGGTAGCAGTCTGCACAGGCGACGTGGATGCCATCGTGTGTATGGCACACACAGCACAGCACAGCACAGCGTCATCGGTATGGCTTACGCCATGTTGCTGATGCAGTACCAGGGTAAAACCCTATGACTGCTGTCTACTTTGCTTTTTTGGAAGTGTCTTTTGGTCAAGTCGTCAGTTGTTATTGTTGTCTGATGTTTGGATGTTCTTGACGTGGCATCAGGGCGGTGATCAGCTGCGTGAGCAGCGTAACCACCACCGTTAGCTGGTCGCTGGGTCCGGTACGGCAGTGGCAGCGGTCGACAGGTCGACCTTCACGGCGGCCGGCCGGCTGCCGACTGATCCCAGGAGCCGTCGTGGGCTGGTCTTGGCGACGCGGTCCGGCCCGCTTATGGAGCCTGGGCGCTGTCGTCGGTCGGTCGCTGTGGGGTGTCTTGCTGGAGCTGGTCTCCTGCTGGGCTTTCCTGGGCCCCGTGGCAGCTTTTGGGCGATACTGTGCCCTGAGCTGCTTCTTCTTTTCACAGCCAGAGAAGCAGGCTGCATGATTTAGTCCGCAGTTGCAGCAGACAGCCTCTTCCCTGGCTATGGTACATTCGGCGGCACGATGGTCAGCCCCACATCTGGTGCATCTGCGCCGGCTTTTGCACTTCTTTGCCTCGTGACCATGGAGCTGGCAGTTAAAACACTGCCGGAGTTCGGGCGGGGAAGGCCTCTTCTTGGTAGCCTTCCTAGCCTTCTCTCTCGGCAGTGCTGAGACGGTCACAGGCGACGGCTGGCTCGGCGGGATGGGCTGCACCATGTCGCAACCGATGCCCTGGTCACTCAGCAGGCTGGTGGCCCTCAACAGGTCGGCGGGGCATGTGGCCAGGATCTGCAGGCCTCCCTCTACAGGCCAGCAGAACAGAGGCAGCTCTGTAGCCAGCAGGAGCTGTACATACAGGCCGCCCCAGTTTCCCTCGTAAGCCGCCACCACGGGTTGGACAGGACCCTGCTCCGTGGTTGGTGCTGACTCTTCTTCTGGCGTGGGCGACGCTGGAGCTGCTTGGTCAGCCGCAGCGTCGTTTCTCGGAGGGCTGGTTTGCGCTGGAGGCTCCGGGATTTTGAAGCCTGGTGCCTCTGTTCCAGGAGTCTGCAGCGTTGTGGATGTAGAAGCAACAGTTGTGCCTCCCGCCACCTGCCAGTCCTCTGTTGCCGCTGGTTGTTGCTTCCTGCGCAGCCTCTTTCTTCTTCCATTTAGTTTTCGGAAGAGTTTCTTCGAGCAGAAACCCTCCGCGAGCACCAATGGAATTGATGTTAGGGCATCCGGGCGCTTGACTTTCTTCCTCCGCCATTCACTGCCATTATTTTCTTGGCAGTCTACTTTGGAGTTCTTGTCTCTCGACATTTTCTCCTTATTCATTGGATGGTGCATTACGTCACTTTGGGTGTGTCGTATTGGTTGGCGTTATGTGATTAACTTTTTATTTTGTCTTTTTAATGTTGCCTGAGCAATGCTAACGGTCTTCTGTGCCGGCCGGTGGGAACTTCATATCGACCGAGCACGCTGACCAGTGGGTTGTTACTCGTCTCAGCTTTCCGATAAAACGCCGTAGCGAGTGCTCGGAAGCGGTCTTTAATGTGTGGTACGCCTGCCGCCTCGTGCAGCGCCGCAGTCGGGAAGCGCGATGGCAGGTGTAGGGCGCGCTTCAGCGCCCTGTTCTGGATGACTTGAAGCCGGTTGACGTGTTTGTCCGCCGCGTAGCCCCACACTGGGCAGGCGTACTCAAGAAGTGGCCTGACCAGTGTGAGGTAGATCTTCACGCCCAGTGCAGGTGGAAGCGCACTGGTCCTGTTCAGCAGGGGGTAAAGATCATGCAGTCTTCCGCTGGCCCTCCTGCGTACTTCATTTATGTGTGATTGCCACGTGAGCTTGGAGTCGAGTGTGACTCCAAGGTATTTTAACGTTGTCTTCCATGGAATGTCTACTCCGTGGAGTTTCAGTACTGGATCCGCGTGGTTCCTGTTCCTCGGACCGTATTTCCTAGTGATGACAATCGCCTGGGTCTTCGCGGCGTTTACTTCTATACGCCATCTGCGCGCCCAGGCCTCCGTCTGCTGGAGTATATCTTGTAGCCTTCTGGTGGCGATGGCTCTGCTACGGCTGCTGGTGACATAAGCTGTGTCATCAGCGTAGGTAGCCGTCTGCACTCGGACCGCCGTGGGAACGTCGGCCGTGTAGAGGGAGTAGAGTGTTGGACCCAGTACGGACCCCTGAGGGACTCCTGCCATGATGCGCCTTCGCGTTGAAGCTTTCCCGTCGACTCTTACATGAAAAGTTCTTCCAAGCAGGTACGAACGGATCATCTTCACTAAGGGCCCCGGGAAGCCTTGTTGGTACAGTTTAAGTAGGAGCCCTGTGTGCCACACCGAATCGAATGCTCTTGCGATGTCGAGCGACACGAGGGCACAGTATTCCTTGTGCAGGAAAGCTCGTGTCGCGGACTCCACGATGCGTAGCACCTGTTGTGACGTGGAGTGGCCACGCCGGAAGCCGAACTGATGCGCGGGTAGGATGTTATTCGCCTCGATGTAGGAGTTAATCCTTTTCAGGAGCAGCCGCTCGAAGATCTTACTGACGGACGGCAAGAGGCTGATCGGCCGATAGTGCTGAGGAAAGATGGGATCTTTCCCGCTCTTGTGTACCGCCACGACTTCGGCGTGTTTCCACCGACGTGGGTACCTCTTCGTTAGCAGGATTCTGTTAAATAGGTTCGCTAGGTACACCGAGGCCTCAGGCGGCAGGTTCCTCAAGCACCGATTTGGAATCCCATCGTGGCCGGGTGCTTTGTCCAGCTGCAGCTTCGCCAAGCAACTAGCCACCTCCGCTGGGGAGATCGGTTCTATTTGCTCTTCACCATCATCAGCGTCGAGATATACTCGTAGACGGCGTCGAGCAGCGCGCAGTTCCCGGTCATTTACGTTTACATCAGATGGGCGGAAGTTTCTTTCGAAGCTGTCAGCCAGGGCATTGGCCTTGGCCGCTGGCTTGTAAACGAGCCCATTCACGCCGTGCAGAGGTGGGATGCGCTGTCTTCTCTTAGTGAATTTGCGGGTCTGCTCCCACATGGTTCCATCATCAGGCTTGAGCGACGATACGCGGGCATCCCACTCCCGGTTCCGGTGCTCGACCAGTGCCGCTTTCAGTTCCTTCTGTAGCCTGTTAAGGAGTATCTTGGTCACCGGATTTCTGGTAATTTTCCACTCCTTGCTGACACGGTTCTTGTGCCGGATAGCCGCGATTAAGTGTGTTGGAAGCTGTTGCGTAGCGATTGGTCTTCGGTTGCGCAGAGGTGTGGATGCTGACGTGGCGTCCTTGACTATTTCTTCGAAGGCGCGCAGTGCCGCATTCACGTCTTCGACTCGCTGGTTGGCTAGAGCGGTAGAGACGAGTTGTCGGTAGCTTGCCCAGTCAGTGTTGCGGAAATCTGGGTGAATCTCTTCTGTTTCCTGCCACGGTCCAACATCCACTGCAACTATCACCGGCGAATGGTCAGACGACATCCGGTTGATAGTGGTCGCGTCGATGAATCCAGTGAGGCCTTTGGTCACCGCTATGTCTATGACATCCGGCCGATAACCGCTGGCTGGGAAGTGTGTAGGCTCTTCTGGGCCCCACACACACATGTTGTGTCTGAGGGCTAGGCGTCTCAGTAAGTTGCCAGCTGGATTCTTGATTCGACTGTTCCAATCGGGGTGTTTCGCATTGAAATCACCACCGATCAGAACCTTGCCCCTGATTGTCGCCAGCGCGGTGAGGTCGGCTTCCACCATCTGCCTGGTGGGGGGCCGGTAGACTGCCACGACCGTAAGTTTACCGGTAACAGTGGTAACCTCCACTCCGAAGGCTTCTATTTGCTGCATTGGCGGTGGAATCACTTGGCAGTGCGGTATTCTCCGTTTGATGAAGGCTGCAACTCCTCCCCCGGCGGTGAGGCGGTCTCGTCTGTAGCAGCAGTAGTTAGCTGCTGAAACACGGAGTCCCGGCTTGAGGTGGGATTCGCTGATGAGGCAGACATCTATATCCTGCTCCCTCAGAAATTGCCGGCACTCAATCATCTGTGAATACATGCCATTGGCGTTCCATATGCAGAATTTGAGATTCCGTATGTGGGGTCCTCTATCCATTGTGGTTGTGACATTTGCATATGGGAGAGGCCGTAGCCGACGTCGCTGAGGCATGCATGCTGCTTGTCATGGTGTCCATTTTCTGTATTAGAGTGACCATCAAATTCATTACGGTATTCATCATGGTGATGAGTTGCTCCATGGTGTCTGCAGGTGCTTGTGCGGCCCGCTGCATCCTTCGCTGGATAGGATTTGGTCTGGCTGCAGGTTGCCTAGGTTCTTGTATAGCAGTCTCTGTTGGTTCTTGCAACCCCCCTGGGCTGTCAGGAGGATTTCCATTTGGTGGGACGCCAGAAGTAGCTGCAGCAAACGTACGGTTGTCTCTGCGGTTGTTGTTTATCTTCTTGGCAGGTTGCCTCTTGCCCGTTGCTGCTGGCCCAGGTGTAGCTGCCAGCTGCCGCCCCTGGTCTGCTGACTGTTCATTCTTCTTTTCAAGGTTCTCTCTTGTGGTGTTCGTCCCTCGAAGTCGATCTCGTGCCCTCTTATAAGCACTGCAGCCCTTATAGCTGGCAACGTGGTTGCCGCCACAGTTGTGGCATTTGGCGGTGTCCTTTGTCTTCGCTGCAGTGCAGTTGTTGGAGTCGTGCGGGCCGGCGCATTTAACGCAGACCGACTTCATCCTGCAATGCCGGGCCACGTGTCCAAACAGCTGGCAGTTGTAGCATTGGGGAGGCCCGGCTGAGGAGCGTAACTTCTCTGTGGTAACCTTCAGGTGACATATGCTTTCCACCTGGAAGATTCCACGGTTCTCCACAGTATCTGGTACTACTGCCAGAAAAAGCGGCATTTCAACGTTCGTTCCTGGGCGTCTTAGTTGGGCAACAGCTTGGATGTCGTAGCCCATGGTGATCAGTTCCTCTTTGAGATCGGCGACTGGAAAAGAACGTGGTATTCCCCTGAACACCACCTTAAGTCGCTTAACTTCGCCAGTAGGGAAGGTAAAATACGGAGTCTGCATTTGGTCCAGTTGCTTCGTCACGGCGAAGTAGTCTTCCACGGTGGTAAACGTAAATTTAATTTTATCTCCGCCCGCTGTTTTGGCAGAGAATGGGTCTTTGGTAATCTTCTTCACCCATTCATGGAGCTTCTTATAACTCTCTTGGAATTCCACCACGATGGGCGGAATGTGTGGACTTCTGTTTCTGGGAGGCTCTTCTTCTTGTAGCGGTGCAAACTGATTTGAGGTTTCCATCCGCTCGGGCTCTGGCGACGGCAGCGGCTTGCTCGTGCGGCGAGCCAACACGAACCCCTCGCTGTCGGGCAGATCTTCTGCTGTGTCCAGGCGTTGCAGTCTGGCAGCTGTTAGCGGCTATTTCTTCTTCAGTGGTCTTCCTGTAATTTATCTTCACAGCACCTCCGGGCCGAGCCGAGGTACTTGGCTCAGGGAAGCTGAAAGCCCCCTTGAGATTCTTCTTTGCAGCTTTCTTGCCTTTGCTAGGCGCCGAGAGCTGTGACACCGGCACGCTGATTTTATAGTTGACACCTCTCACATCATTCTTGGAAATCTTCGTCTTGCCGGAAGAAGGCGGAGAGGTTCTCCTCTTTGTAGCACGGTTGTCTACAGGACCGTGGGCTATCCCAGTCGTCAGCTGCGAGTAATAAGCGTTCCGATCAGAATCCATTTCCAAGTCCTTTGTGGTTTGCTGGGTCGTCATAGGCGGTGGCTGTATTGATCCATTTGAAGCCCCACTCAAGTCCGTTTCCGTATGCATAGTCGTCAACGTTGCCGCGGTTGCCGCCGGCAAAGCCGAGAGCACTGGGGCACTCGGCCCGCCTGGCGCGGCAGCGCAGCTAGCACTTTCCTCATCGCTCGTCATAACAGCACGGCGGCAGACTCGGAACTGTCGGGCGCTTGACTGCCCCACCCACTCACTGCTACCGCCGGGTGCGGGCGTCGGAGAGAGCCTTTGGTCTATATATGGAGGTGCGACATAACTCGCAATCTCTAACTCGAGCAAAGACATAGTCACTTATTAGCTGCCTTCTTCTTATTGGTTGACTGTGAAACCGATCGCAGCATGGGGATAAAACAGCGGTGATCAGTTATGACCCATTTTCCGCCGCGCAGCGATGGAGAGAGGACACCCGAACTGCACATGATGGAGCGCCAAGTATCTGAGATGCTACGTCAAGTAGAGGACTTTAACAGGAGAACCGAGGACCGAAACTGGCTACAAGACTCTTCAGGAACGTCTCAGCCTTCACTGCCAGCAGTACCTGACACCCCGGTTGGGAGCAAGAACATTTCGCCCCCTCCCGAAGACATGGCCATCGATGGAGACGTCGATGAACCACAGGAAGAGGAAGAAGAAAAAGGACTTGTCCTCCCTCTAACTGCCTTCTACGAAGGCAGCTATACAAATCTGGCTGGCGAACTCATGCTGGAGGTTGACGATTACATCCTGTGCTTCCCTGTGAAGAATGGGTTTCGGATCTACCGCAGCATCCTTCACAGTTACGACTCCTAACGGCCTATTTGGATGGGCGTGGCATACGCCACACCCCACAGATCCCTCGACGACCAACCAAGATGGTCGTTCGGGTCCTGCCTGCAGATGTGCCGGAGGAGGTGGTAGCTGCCGAGCTCTGCAGTTCATCAAATGCGCCGCCCAGGCACCGATGAGCGCTTCCCGCCTGTGGATCGCGTACCGTGAGAGCAACGTACAAGAACTATGCTCGGATGGAAGGTCCGCTTTGAACTCAAGAAGAGACCTCCTCTAGCCCTGGCTCAGTGTTTCCGCTGCCAGGGCCATGGGCACATGGCCCGCGACTGCACCGCTGAGGAGCGCTGTGTCAGATGTGCCGGACGTCACAGAGTCGTCGAATGCAGCGTCCCACGAGATGGGGCGACCACCTGCACCAACTGTTCCGGTCCCCACCCAGCATGCTACAGCGGCTGCCCCATTAAGAAGAACCTAAGCGCCGACACGAAGGCGTCTCGCACCAACGAGCTGGTGCCTTCACTTACCATAGATGTGCCCAGCCAACATCCAGCTTTAACCGGATCTAAGCGACACGCGGCGGTGAAGAAGCAGTCCGCTACCCACCATCTGCGTCATCAGGCGGACTGCAACCAACATGACAACCTCAACGTTATCATCCAGCTGTTACACCAGCAATCCTTGCTAATGACGCAAGTCTTAGCAAATGCAGCCACCCCGGGAACGTCACACCTGAAAATGCCACACAAAAAATGATGACAAGCTAAGTGACAAACGTTGCAAGAACTTCCCCACACTCTGGGCGCAATGTTGTCCCAGATGATCTAGTGTCTAGCGAAGCCGGACCGACCATCGACAAAATAAACATCGACAAATGAAGCAGCAGGACGGAGTGGCAGGAGATGCCAATAGCGTCTATCATCATCGCGGGCTTGCCTGCGATGATGAAAACCTCCAATGATGATGATGATGGGCTGTTAAACCATCCTGGCAGGGCGCCAGGAAATGACAATCACCAACCATGAAGAAGAAATCACATCACAACAGCAATTTAGGGGCAGATGTCGCAAGAGTGCGACAAGCACCCCTACACAAGACCAGCCAACGCCTACGGGGTTGGCAGTAAACTGCTCAAATTGTCGGTCGTCGGGCTGTCTCAGTAGAAGCTTAACAGCCGAGCTGTGCAGATGTCTCAACACCTGATGAAGACGACGCAGCTAGTATTCGAAATATCGTGTTTCCAAAACACTATCCGGCGGTACACCCGCGAAGAATTCATTTCAAGCATACGCCGGGAAAGTCTCCGTTCTTACATCGAAATTTCTTCCACTTACATGAATTTCTGCGTCTAGTTGTCGTAAGTAAACAGAAACATGTAAATTTAAACGAACTTCTGATTGTAACTTTGAAACGTATGATTGTCTCAAATTATTATTATTACTATTTTTTATCCCTGCTTTTAATATGTTTGTGCAGTTACTTCCACAACATACAATTAGCAATTACACTTTCTTTTGACACTATGAGTACAAGAAAAATTAAATTAAATTATTTATTTGAAATGTAAACTTAGCAGTATAAGCGCAAATAAAGTAAGCACAGTTATTCAGTTTGTGGAATTATAAAATGACCGTTTTTAATGAATAATGAATATTTATCACAGTCACAACTTATCGTCTATCTGATTTTATCTTGTCTTTAGTCTATCAGTACTAAGTTCATAAAAGAAATTATTCTGGATTATTAACACGGCTGCCTGGTTTTATGGAGGGAAGGAGTGCTTTGGAAATATTCTAACTGAACAAAACTCACAAAGACGTATGCTAAGCACAAACACTATTTATTGCACTAACTTTTTCAGTTACACCACCGACCGCCAAACCATTTTTATTTAGTTTGTCATCAAGAAGAATTAATGACTACCCTGAATAATTGTTCGTGAAGATTGCAAGTCCGAAACGAGTGTAAGCGGTGTTAACATTCCACATTTATCACAACCCTGTACTTTGTTACGTTGTCGTGATCGTTTTACGCTTGTAACAGCAGTTTGTCTATAGTATTCACACAGCATTCACTAGTAGCCACTGGCTTATCCAACAGTACGAAACGCCGGCCAGAGCTAATTAAACCGACGAGGAAGAGCGTAATTTGTATCCATGATGACTGCTACTTTCAACAACACTGTTCTCACAACAGTCAAACTGACTAATCACTCTTTATCTTCGAGTGACTGGCTTCAACAGGCGTTACGAAAAAACGACAGCCAGCCCTCACCCGTCGCGGTAGCACGATCGAAACTTCTTTTAGCACAAGATTACTTCACTGTTCATTACACCCATGCACACACATGCGCTTGCATAACACGCAACCTTCCGCCATAGATCAGCGATACTCCCATCGATCGCTGAGTTGAACTCATATCCGTTACTCGACTTTGACTCATATGCTACACATAAATTGAAAGGGTCCGATAAGCTGTCGTAATGTGACAAATTGTATTTTGCTGATTAGCCAAGCAGCGCTGCTGTGGCAGGCAGTGTAACTACCACTTCGGCTATCACCGAGACCCGCCGAAGGTTCCCGAACCATGGAGGTGAGCGCGCAGTCTCCAGACAGCGCATTTTATTTAAGAGGAGGGGCCTTTTAAAGAGCTACTATGCCGTTAACAGAAGCACCCACAAAGTTCGTTGGTTGCAAATAAATTATTTAAAAAATTGCTTTTAGTTTTGTCAGGACATTCAATGATCTTGGTGTCGTTTTTGTCTATCTTTTACAACTGTTTTAAAAAAGTAAAAAAAGTCAGGGTGACCGGAGAGGGCTCTTAGTTTGCTATTATGTACGAAAACACTATTTTGAATTAGAGGTAAAAAAGTGTAGAAATTAAAAAAAAATATTGATGGAAATTATGTTTTATTCCTTACGTAGCACTGTATGAATTTCTTCACTGTACCAAGGACAGCTCTAACATTGACTCGCAGTCAGTCACTTTAGTAGTTATTTTAGATTTTTCGTCCAGTAACTCGAGGAAAGGTTTGGAACGTATTGAGCAACGTGTAGTAAACGAGAGGAGCGCTGATTGGCTGCCGTGGTCCAGCTGCTTCCAAACAATTGACAGCCGCTACGCCCCTCACAGCGCCTCAATAGCCCCTGGTGGACTATTCCACAACTGATGGAAAAAATAATTACCACACTCCTACCGGGTGAATAGCGCTCAAGGCACCCGGGTACATGCTCGCACACAAAACAAATTTGTTTCCCTGATACTCACAAGAACCTTTCAAAGCTAAATAGTAATCTGAATTTACCAGCTGATAAAACTAAGTAGAGCTAAGATTTGTAGAACTGTTTGATGGTGGAAACAGGTAACAACCAATTTCAGTCATCGAGAAATATCGAGCAAAACACCAGAAATTTCGAAGAAAAAGTATGGATAGTATGAGAGGTAGGGGTTTCTGAAAATGGAGTAAAGTTTTCAAAGATATTTGAGAAAAAGTCAACAATAAAATTAAACCAAGCGGGTGCTAGACTTCCGCGGTCGTAGTCAATGTTATCTTGCTTGTCCGGGTGGTATCGCGTCACTTTATCCAAGGAATGGGAAGGAATTCAGCCATGCTCTTTTAAAGGAAGCATCCCGGCATTCGCCTGGAGTTATTTGGAAAACCCACGTCCTCCGAAATGCAAGGCCAGAGCGTTACCGCTCACTCACCACTCTCGGTTGCTAGTTTTTGTTGTTGCCAAAACTGCAAAATTGCACACGTCATTTCTTCAGCCACATGTGAACTGGCGCTACCGAATTCTGGTCTGTTAAAGAACCTACGCAAGGGACTATATATCTCCACTCAGCTGCATATCATACGTGAAATGTTACGACATCTTACTTGTAATAGACCATGTACAGGTCTGACTGAACTGTAATACTGCCAGTTTTCAACAAGGTGCGTACTAAACAATTAATGCTGGCGATTGGATGGATATTGGTAGAAGAATTTGGAGTAGTGCATGGAAAGGGAAGAATTACCAAGGTCACAACGTCCACTCGATTTCATTCATAAGTAACTGGTACCATTCTCTTTCGGAGGAAAATTATCCAGGGAAGTGCTGAAAAAAATACCAAAAACACTAAAAGAACTTAAAACTCGCAAAGGTCTAAAGTATGCGGATGGTGAAATTCCACTAAAAGAATTTAACATAAAAAAAAATGACAAAATAGATATGTAGGGAAATTGCCAACGAAGCATATTTATCACAAATTAAATTAAATTCTAAACAATTTAGTTAATTTATAGTTTTTGTTAACCATTAATATAATGTTCGCAATGGTGTGATACTTCATTTTAATTTATTGCTTGGGTTCTCAGTCCTTCCATTTGCGATATCTCATTCCTAAACTTTTATTGGATAAATCGTAATAAAGGCGGACACATCCATTCAAAAATTGATTTTCTGTTTAATGGAGATAAAGGACAATGCTTAGCTGCCACCAATCTCACAAATCTAAATTTCGATTTGCTATTATGCTCAGTGGTCTGTGACTGTAAGCTACTGTGAATAGATCATGCCTGTTCATTAGTTCTTGATAACGATTTATTAGGTCTAACTGACGATTCTAAACTGCTTAAAATTTGACATTTGCTTAGCAGTATAATTTTCCAGTTAACTTGGGAAAATGATTAATAGGTTGCTTAAATATCTTGTCAATATACTTACTGACGCTATGCCACCTTTTATTCCTGTTGCAATGGGAGGAAAAAGGTGTCATTGGCCAACAATCAGTTTAGTATTCAATTTTATTACACTTCTGTCAACCTATGTCTGTCATCTTTGATGCATATTTACATTTTTCTCAGCAGGAGAGCTCTTTCAGCATACAGGAAGGACATGTAATTACAATATGCCTTCGGCCTTTTAGGCCTCAAGATTCTTTCTTAATGAGTGTGTGCTGGAAAACTCGTCCGGTTACAAAGCCAAAAATATTCTGACTGCTGGTTACTGACTTTTCGCCTCTACTTGATCACAGCCCCCTGCCTGACTTGAACGGCGCTGTTTTATTTCTTGATGGTGAAGGAGTACTTAATTTAGTGGCAAAACAATCTTAAGTCACGCATGTATAATATAATTTTTACGTTATAATCCCCGATCGTAATTTGCATGTTTATTCTGGATTCAGTCATAGTTTGCCTATTCAAGCTGCTGCTTTTCTCACGTAATCTCAATTCAACTCACAAAAATGTGTTAGTAATTCTCCCCCCCCCCCTTTTTTTTTTTTTTTTTTTTGCTGTAATCAGACTTTCGACTGGCTTGATGAAAATCGTCCATCCATTCCTATTTTGTGCTTACCTCTTGATCTCTACATATCCCTTACAACCCATGTCCTCAATTATCTGCTTCATATATTCTTTTTTTTAAAAAAAAAACTGCTTAACGTCTCCTATAACAACTAGGTCTTTAGAGACGGGAAAGGATGGGGGGCAAGGAATGGGAAGGAATTCGGCCATGGCCTTTTGAAGGAAGCATCCCGGCATTCACCTGGAGTGATTTGGGGAAACCATGGAAAACCCAAATCTTCATATATTCTAATCTCTGTCTTCCTCTACAGTTCTTACCTTCGACCGTTCCCTCCACCAGAAAATTAACCAATCCAGCATGTCTGAAAATATGACATGCCAGCCTGTCTCTTCTTTCTACAAACTTCTTTCCTCACCCATCATTTCCAAAACTCGTTCATTTCTTACTTTGTCTGTCCACTTAATTTTCAGCATTCTTCTGTAACACCACATTTCAAATGCTTTAATTTTCCTTCTTTCCGATATTCCTAAAGTCCATGTTTCGCTACCGTTAAGTGCTGTGCTCGACACATAGAGTTTTAAAAAGTTTTTTCTAATTCCGTAGAGCAATATTTGAAACTAAAAGATTTCTCTTTTTCATGAAGACTCTTTTTGCTAGTGCTATTCTGCTTTTAATATCATTCTTGCTTCCTCCATCGGTTGTAATTTGCTTCCTCCATCGGTTGTAATTTGCTTCCTAAGTAACAGAATTCACTTACTTCTCCAATTGCATCCGATCCTATTTTTATATTTAATCTGCTTTTATTTGTATCATTTCTGCTACATTTAATCACTTTATTCTTGCTTTGATTTACATGCAGTCCAAAATCTTCCTTCAGTACTTTTTTCATGCCATTCAGTAATTTCTCAATATCCTCAGCCCTTTCTGCTGACAAGACAATGTCATCAGGAAATCGTAGCATACTGATTTTTTCTCCCTGAACACTTATGCAACATGGAAATTTTTCTTTTACTTTCTTTATTGCTTCCTATACATACAAGTTGAATATTAACGGGGATAGACTACAACCTTGTCTCATACCCTTTTTATCTGATGCTTGCCTCTCATGATTCTATACTTTTATTACAGGTACTTTATTCTTATATAGTTTATAAAGTATTCTTCTATCTCGATACTTTAGACCTGACTTCTTTAAAATTTTATACCTCTTGTCCCAACTAACATTATCAAAAGCTTTTTCTAAATCAACAAATGCCATAAAAGTATCTTTGTTTTTCTTGATCCGCCATTCAAGTATTAATCTTAAAGCCAGAATTGCTTCCCTTGTACCGCGATTTTTCCTAAACCCAAACTGAAATTCACCTATTATCTCTTCTACTACCCTTTCCACCCTTCTGTATATTATTATTGTCAGTAGTTCCTCAATAAAAGAAAAAAAGGAATTAACAAATCTGATTTAGAAAAAAGGATGTTTCACGCACTTTTTAGGTTTTACAGTGTATCCTTAATGCTTGCTTACACAAAGAAGAAACCTCGTATTCGGGAGGAAACGCGTTTGAAGCCCTCCCGGCCATTCATGTTTCGGATTTCCATGCTTTTTCCAAATCACTCCAGGAGTTTACTGGGACGGTTCCTTCAAAACGTCATGGCCGAATTCCTTCCCATTCCTTTCCTACCTGAAAGGGCCTTGACGTAGACCAGACGTAAAACCATAAACAAAGGCGTGGAAATCGGTTTAAGAGCCTTTGTAAATCGCAGCCGTCACCGGGATTCGAGTCGCCTACCTTTCAATCTGTAGTCAGACGCCTAAACCACTGAGCAACCAAACCGCTCAGATATTACAAACTTATTTAATATTTTAGTGACTTTTTTTAAAAAAGTCTTTGTTTACGCCTGGCGACCGAAAGTATAAAACTTTTAAGGGAAATCACATATATCGTGAAATTTACAGATTTGCAGGGGAACACAAATTTGTATTGTTACAAGCTGTCAGACGTTTCACGTGTCGGTACATTTCAGCTGAATTGGACGACACAGGAACTGTTTCCAAACAGCAGTCCGTTTCATGTGCGCTCAAATTTTTCGTGTGACGAGACACGCACATTTTTTTTTTCTCCTTTTTTAACGGCGTCGGTCGGACTGCTCAGTAAGCCAATCACCGACGGGGGTGGGTGAACAAAAGGCTGTTTCCATTTTTTTGTGCTTTTGTCGCAAGAGACATTAATTGGCAGAAGCTCAACAGGACTGCTCTTGTAGTAGGGGTGGAAGGGGTTTGGGGTGCTGGAGAGGGAGTTAGAACAATGGCATTGTGTTGTGAGACGAGCTGTAAACATGCGCCCGTTACAATATTCTGAACACCAACTGGATTACGGCTGCAGGAATTCACATTTTACTGTCAGTACTAGTTATTCCGTCACATACGCGAGGGAATAATCAACATACATAACGTTTTCCTGATTTTTTTGTTTACTTTTTTTGTTTATTGTTTTTTCTAAATTGTCCTTTACGTCTCGTTGACGTCGAGGTCATTAGAGTCTGGAGATGACTACGGACGAAATAGGGAAAGGATTTAACCATGGCCTTCTGAAGAAACTAGTCCGTCACTCTCCTGGAGTGATGGAACCATGGAAAATAGAAATCTGGTTGGCTGGACGGGGATTTGAACCAGCGATCTCCAGAATGCAAGGCCTGAACTTTACCACTCACCCACCAGGCTCGGGTTTTGTTCTTGGTAATGTACGCAGTTACTGTTTTAATACTCGTCGAAACTTCTCTGTATATATTTTTTCCACATTCGGCGAGATATGGCATTTTATTACTATCTTCACTGTTTATCTATATAAAATTTATACATTTGGTGGCGTAAGCCATGAACTTCCGTGTTTGTTTTGGCATGGTTCTGTATAAAGCACGCTGATGAATATACTATGTTAACGTTAATTCCGGGAGTTATTATTTATTTTTATTAACCGCAATGGAGCTAATGCCGCTTTGGAAATTTCTCTAGAAAACTTTCACCTTCTGAAATGCAACTTTAAATGCTTTTCCTGGATAATTTACCCTAGTACTGCCTTAAAAAAGAAATGTTCAAAAGCTTATCAATCTGAAGATCTCTTCCATCCCATACTCATAATTATTGTTCATCGAATATTCTTCCAGCACGTGAGCACACAGCACAGTCTTCATCCAGCTCAATTATTATTTCAGCCACTGGTCACATTCTATCGCAATTTCAGCAACCATATGTAGCTGATTTCACAACAGTTAGGGAAAAAAAAGCAGATAAGTCTGTTCATATAAAACTTGATATAATGTTCGCTTTCCCTTGTTCTCTTCAGCCGAATGGTTTCGATCCAATTCGAGCATCTCAACTTATGATCAGTTTGAGTCGGACGGTAACAACAACTCAATAAAAATAATAAAAAATTTTTTTTTTAACTTCTGGCTTAACACTGGGGATGGGCAAATGAAAAAATATATCGATAAATATCGTAGTGATATTTACAAACAGTATCGACATGTATCGTGAAAAAATATCGATATGTCGATATGTCGCAATTTTTGTCTAAAGCTAGTAATTTTTTTAAAATATTCACAAGATATATAAAGAAAATTCCGAAAATTAAAGAGGTATGTGGAAATTATAGAGATTTTTATTAATTTATCAATTTTTACAATCAATGAAACCAGTATTCATATGATGTAGACCAGCGGTTCCCAACCTTTATTGTTACACGACCCACTTTTAAGTAAAAAAAATTTTTCGCAACCCACCTAATTTAAGAGTCTATCTAAAATCAGAATGGGAACTGTTGTATGATCTCGATACGCTATCGACTATCCTATCCTACGAAAAGGCAAAATTTTCGTACGAAGGATATACTATCAACAAAACCAAGATTTCATAATACATAAAACAACAAACATATTATAGACCGGGAGGCGGCTGCACAGACCATCACATCATAATGTTGATTGCTGAAGTTCACGATTAAAAGTAACTCGATCAGCATAATAAAATGCAACTGGTCTGCCAAGTCGCTTTTTGATGGAAACCACCTGCAGACCCGATTTCAGTGGTTGATTGGTAGGTTTATCATTGTGTTTCACTGCGCCCAAATGTATGAAAATATGGAAGACTGGGAGCAGGAAAACACAATGGTAAACTTATCAGTCAACCACTAAAATGGGATTTGTAGGTGTTTTCCATCAAAATATGACTTGACACATCAGTGTCATTATAATTTGCAAATCGAGTTTTAAGTAATCCTGAAATTTCAGCCGTCAACTCGATGAGGTGATGCTTTGTGCAGCCACCTCCGACTTTGTTACAAAGATAATGAAAAATACGTTTAGTTATTATAAAAACACAACTTTACAATCAGTGTTTACTGATGAGGGCATCGATATCAGGGTTAACACTAGTTAATTTTAACCTTAAGTCATTTTCTACACATAGTTTATTTCTGTATTTGTTTTTCAAAAACAGTAAAGTAGAAAAAGCTCGTTCACACAAGTATGTCGTGTTGAACGGCATCAAGAACTTCACAGCTAATTTAGAGATCTCTTGATACTCTTCTCGTACATTCATCTAGAAGGAAATTAAGGATTTTCCTTGAAAATTTTGTTTAAATAAGAATCGCAAGATAGCACTATTAGCGAGTTTTCTTCAACTGTTGAGAGTTTTGGGCCTTTCAAATGTTCCTCTTCAAAAGGATTTCTTATCCAAAAGTAACCATCATCAATTTTTGTAAAGTAGCTCCTAAAACAAATTATTATTAGTAAACGAATAAAACACAATTCACTTTTTAACGCATTGCAAAATTTAAAATCTTTACGGGCACTTGAAATAAAAAAGAAATACTATTTGAAAATAAATGAGGCTTACAACTTACTTATAATTTACTGAAAAAAATTAAAAATTACCTTAGGGCATACTCCAAGGCTTCAAGGTGCACTTTGATGACATGTTCAGTTTCCTTGTTGAATTTTATTTTGTTTGATTCAAGGAAGTCATGCAAGACAGGAAATGCATTAAAACTATTTTCTTCTACTTTGCAGGTCCATCGTTTGATTTTTTCCTGAACGTAAAACGTGTGGATATCCTTTCCCTGCATTATCAGGTTCATTACATTGAGTGCATTGAAAATATCAGCCAAATAAGCTAGACGTTTGAGCCTGTTCTCAGCACAAACACATTCAATAAAGTACCTTTTGATTTATGGTCGTGCTCCAGTAAAAACATTCTTAATTCGTCATGAAGTTCAAATCATCTCGACACTACTTTACCTCTCGACAGCCATCGAACTTCACAGGAGAAGTTGTTTGTGTTCAATGTCCATTTCACACAACACTCTAACAAATCATGAATTTTTAGGTCGTGCTTTGATAAAGTTAAAAATTTTCACAGCATCGTCCAGAGTTTTCTTTAGGCACTCATCCAAACCTTCTACTGCCAGAGCCTCTAGATGAATGCATCGATGACTCCATTGCACCAAAGAGGCCACTGACTTAACTTTGACAGCTAAACCTGAATAAACGCCGGACATAGCACGGGCACCATCAGTTGTCAGACCTACACATTTTGACCAAACAATTTCATTTTTTTTTTTTTTTTAAAAAAAAAGGGTCAACACATTCAAAAATTTCCATCCCGTAGTTCTTGCAGACAAGGACTTGCAAAACAACATTTCTTCTTCCACGGAATCGTTGAACTCAAAACGAACAAAAGCTAATAAATTTGCCTGACCAGGAATATCTGTGCATTTATCAATTTGTAGTTTAAAAAAAATCACTTTTTTCCTAAGAGTTGAAATGATTGTTTACTCGACCCAATTAGACATTTAATCAATTCTCCTTTCCACAGTAGTGTTTGATTTCACTTATTCTTTTTGACATTTTCCCGTCAAACAAAGATTTAGATATTATTTTTGACGCAGGTAAAATAAGTTCCTCACTTGCTGTGTGAGCAGCTCCCTGATTTGCTATTAACAAGGATAATTGGTATGACGCTATGGTAGTTTGTTTGTTTTGTTGGCCTGACACTGACATTTCCATCGTAGATTTTGTCTATAGATAATGTCGTATTTAATTTTGAAATAATTCAAGAGGCTTACCTCTGTACTCAGGATGCTTGGTTGACAAATGCCTTTCAAATTTTGATGGCTTAATGCTTTCATTGGACAAATTTTCACAACAAATCACACACTGGGGTATTGGTTCCGCTTCAGTATACGGAAACACAAACCCGTATTTCAAATAATCCGGGTTACAATTTCGCAGATACGTCTTTTGCTTTTTCGTGCTGCGTGCATTGTAATTACAAATACTTTGTTGTGATTCAGTAATATTTTCAAACTTATTATTACTAGCCATGGAGGTTGAAGTTTCATCACCATTTGGATACTCTCTTTTACGGCACGATGCAGTTCTCAAACAACTTTCCATAATCACATTAAATCTACTCTCAATCAAAACAAAACGCAAAAAATAACTCACTCTCACAAGTAGAGAAAGACTGTTTCGATCAAAGACTTTGGTTTCGATTCAAGAATAATCAAGAAAATGAGAAGAGTAGTAAAATTGCAGGTAGTACGCGCGCGCATCTCCGCTCTAGAACGTGGTGGGAGAAAGGGTGTTCAGGGATTGCCATAAAGAATGCGATTGCTGCCCTGCTATATCTCACGTGGTTATTGCATAATACCGGCTGAACGTCCAAGAAAAAAAAAATTCTCACACAGTTTTAATTTAAGCTAATAGGTTTCACGATTAGTGCACTTGTAAAATATTATGTCATATTTTTTAAAATAGATGAAATAAAAGATATATTTTTGTGCCAAAAACCTCGATTGTTCCGCTCCCCACCAGATGGTCGCGGTGTGTGAACTCTGTTTTACCGAGCGTGGTGGGTGAATGGTTAACGTTCTGGCTTCGCATTCGGGAGGATGCCGGTTCGAATCCCCACGCGGACGCCAGATTTGGGTTTTCCATGGTTTCCTCAAATCACTCCAGGCGAATGCCGGGAAGCTTCCTTCAGATGGCCATGACCGAATTCCTTCCCGTTCTTGTCCCCAGTCCCATCCCTCCTCTAATGACCCAGACGTCGATGAGGCGTAAAGCAATAAGAAGAATAAACAACTCCGTTTTATATCCATCGTCAATCTACTTCTATTGTCCGCCAAGTTAACTGCAGAAGCCACTATTTCGGACGGCACAGAAGAGGCTTGGTTTATCACGAATTAACTTCTATTCATCAATGAAAAAACCAATTGAAAACAGAAGCTGTTAACTTACCTTAACCCTCAACTTCGCGGATACTTGCCAGAATTCTTCAACTTGATTAAAAATAGTCTAACTGTTAACATTCAAACATCTTAACATATTGACGTTAACGTAAACCTGTTAAAATTTAACATCCTTTTTTAACCTGTTAAATTACGACGAATTCTTTTTTTTTTTTTTTTTTTTTTTTTTTTTTTTTTTTTTGGGGGGGGGGGCTCAGAAGATTGGATATGAACGTCTATTCGTCCTAAATATATGCAACCCATGAAATTGGATACTGATTTGCGCTCGTAAAAAAATATCTATTTATTAAATTTCCAAAATAAAAATATCGAATGTAAAAATCGATTATTTTATTTAAAAATATCGATATTTCGATACATATTGCCCAAGGCTACTTAACGCCTCGTTGATTCGAGGTCATTAGAGGCAGGAAAGGACGGGGGCGAGGAACGGAAAGGAATTGGCCATGGCCGTGTGAAGAAACAATCCCGGCATTCACATGGAGTGATATCAGGAAACAATAGTAATTCGAAACTTGGATGGCTGGACGGGGATTCGAACCAGTATCCTCCCGAATGCGAGGCCAGAGCGTTAATATTTTAAAATGTGTTTCATTTATCAACCAGTAAATTGAATTTTGGCGTAAATTTGAATGACTCTGGTAGAATGTTTTAATGCCTATTTTATTTTAAACACCACATTAAAATCGGAGGAGGCATATCGTTGTTTCGCGCTGGTCGTTCAACCCTTTAGAGTTCCCCGTAATCACAGCGACATTTGAAACCAAAATTCGTTCTGCTTGACTTGCACTTCAAAGCGCAGCGGCACAATGGCGGCGAAAGTTAATTTCAGTTTGTTTGGCAGGTACGCTGACCCAACTTGTAATCCCGTGATCCTTCGATCGATGCTTGCACTGTCGACGCAATCGAAGCGCAGGATTAATGCGGCATAGCTGCCGACACAAAACACGAGCCACAACGACCTCACCAGCGGTCGCAACTGCGCGCGAAGATAACGCCAGAGATTACAGCTATTGAAGCGACCTGTTTGTCCACTCCATCTTCAAACGAACTGTTCCACACAGATGAATCAAATAAATCAGTGTCTGCAGCTTTGATCTAGACAGTAAACTCCGAAAGTCAAACAGCTGTAAATCCATCGACACTGTCGTTCGCTGTGCTACGTTAATAACACCGAGGCTTCCCTGGTAATCCCATGTATTTATTTCACTAGCTTCAAAGCTCGTAAAAATTGACGGTTGCATTGAATCTTCCGGTATTGCTTCGCGGATACTTAACTAAATATAATTGTTATAAAATAATAATTAATTAATAAAATAATAATAAAATGATTAATTAATCGTCATATATATTATTTCTATAAGGTGTTTTTTGGTCTTCCTTGATTACTAACCAAAATGTATGAATGAGGTATCATTTTAAAGCTTACGGTTTCCGCTATAATCACATCAATTTTAAATCAGGAATATTTCGAAATTCAACCGTTAAAGGGTCAAAATGTCAATATTTCTAAAATGTTGTTTTTTTGTACCAAAAACCATTTATCTCCCTAGATTCCTAGCCGAAATCGATAAATGAAGTATCCTTTTAAAAATTAAGATCTGCGCATTGGTGACATCATATATTAAGATAGTAATTTTTCGGAATTCGACCCTTAAAGGGCAAAAGTACGAATATTCCTACAATGCATTTTTGTGTCACGAGCCATTTATCTTCCTTGATATATAACCGATATAGATAAATAAGGTATAATTTTAAAGACTCCGCCATGGTCACATTATATATTAAGAAAGGAATTTTCTGAATTCGACCCTTAACAGGGCAAAATTATTATTATTTCCATAACATATTTTTCTGTCGCGAGATTTTTTTTATCTCCATTGATATCTAATAGAAATCGACAAATGATCTATTATTTTAGAAACTAAGGTCTCCGGATTGGTCAAATCATATTTTAAGAAATGAATTTTTTGGAATTCGAACCTTAAAGGGCAAAAGTATCAGTATTCCTACAACGCGTATTTGTGTCACGAGCCATTTATTTCCCTTGATATCTAACCGATATAGATAAATGAGGTATCATTTTGAAGATTAAGATCCCCGCCATGGTCAAATCACATTTTAAGACAGGAATTTTTTGGAATTCGACCCTTAAAGGACAAATTTATCATTATCCACAATGTATTTTTGTTGTTGTTACGAGCTATTTGTCTCCCTTGATATCTCACCGAAATCGAGAAATGAGGTATTATTTTAGAGATTGAGTTCTCCGGTTTGATAAAATCATATTTTAAGAAAGGATGTTTTAGGAATTACATCCTTTAACGGCAAAAATATAATTATTTCCATAACGTATTTTTTTATCTCCCTTGATATCTAACCGAAATAGATATGTGAGCTATCATATTAAAGATTAAGGTCTCTGCTTTGGTCATATTATATCTTAAGCATGAAATATTTTGGAATTTGACCGCTAAAGGGTAAAAGTAATAACTGTGAAAGTCGCGCGTATGCGACAGTTCAGAGCCCAGCCGCTAGAGAGCAGCAGCACATATCACAGATATATTAATAAACTGCTTCACTGGAGTCGACTTCTGTTACGTACCTGTTACACTAAACAAATAAACAATTGACACAAATGAGGCGGTTCTTCCCTACTTTACTAGTTCATTGTACTCGCGGAATTTTCACACGGTTCATCTAGTAAAATAATAATAATAATAATAATTACAATATGGCACTATCAAACAAGTTAAACAGTTTAAGTACTTAGGAGAAATTATTGGTAATACTGGAACTGAGAAAGAAGCCCACAAGAACCGCGCTGAAAAACTGCAAAAAGCATATGCTATTACTTGGAATACGTACAATAAGAAATCGCTTTCCACCAAAGCCGAACTCCATCACTACCAGACCGTCGTTCTTCCAGGAGCACTGTATGCGACGGAGACATCATCATTAACGGTAAATGTGAAAGGAATAGAAAAAATAGAAAGACAGATACTGAGAAAAATATTCGGTTCCAAAATCCAAGATGGCATCTGGATGCGAAAAAGCTCAGAAGAACTGTATTCACTGACCGAAAGATTCACCTCACTCGCACGGAAAAGACGCATGAAATTTTATGGACATATAGCACGAATGGGTGACTCACGACTTACCAAGAAAATATTCCACATCGTCAACGGTCCGCGACAAAACAAAGCACGCTGTTTTGTAGAAACCCGGAAGGACCTCGCAGAAGCCAGCCTTGACCCATTGACATCAACACGCAGTAAATATAGAGAATTGATCACCTCACATAAATTTGGCCCTAAGAGCCCTCCATAAAAAAATCTGAAACTCAGAAATGCATGGACACAAGAGAGACGTCAAGCCCACAGCGAAAGGATGAGGAGGTTTTGGGAAAATAAGAAGAACAGCAAGAAGAATAAGAAGGACAATGCAAATTAATGGTTCCACGCGCTCCTTAGTGGGCTAAACGATATAATAATAATAATAAATTACAAATCAATTCCTCGTATCTTGCGCTGAAAAACAAAAACAAAAAGTTTCACTTGTCATCCCTGTCAAGGCCGCATTTTAACCTTATTACAAACTGCGCTGATATTGTCGTTAGATAATCAAAGCTTCAGATCACACGCGCATGCTTACGGCGTGTCGAGTAATATCAGTTATAATCGCTATCCAAACCGAGCGTGGTGGGTGAGCGGTTAACACTCTGTCTGGCATTCGGGAGGACGCCGGTTGAAATTCCCGCCCCGGCATCCAGATCTGTGTTTTCCATGATTTCTCCAAATCATTCCAGGCGAATGCTGGGATGCTTCCTTCAAAGAGGCCATGGCCGAATTCCTTGCAGTTCCTTGTCCCCAGTCCCATCCCGCCTCTAATGACCTCGACGTCGATCAGTGTGGGCGGAACTACTTTCATTCAGACGAAGTAATGTTTTCAGGAACAATGGCACTCGTGGAAATAAAAAAATAATAAAAAAAAAACTTTATTTAGTTATACCATCTGCTGTAATGACGAATGGTAGAGTTTCTGCACGAAAATGAAAGCTTCCATCCTACGTGTGTTAATACGTTCACTGCATCGCGATATAAACAGCGGTCGGTGAACATAACAACTACCTGAACGAATATAAATAACCAACGGCAACGTATAATCAATGCGTCGATTTAAACGAAATACATACTTTTCTTTGAGTGTTCTGACTGTCCGCTTCCTCAACATTTTCTTAACTACATGGAATTGTCATTAAATAACACTCGTAACCTCGTTTCCGCAGAAGCATCTCTGGCCATTGTTAGTTCGGTGACGAAGTCCTGGAGTGTCACGTCATAACACAATGACCAAGCTTAAGCTTTTATTAGTATTGATGATGATAGATTGAGGTTTCGACTATAACTCTGTAGACTTCATCAGAGTCTTCATGTTCCATCTGCATCTGTCAGCAAAGAGCGCCAAGTGACATGTAGTATTGGTCTGTGGTTTTCTTTGAAATTGTTTCCATTCACTGAAAGTTTCATTCTCTCGTTGAGGTCATCACTGATGCGTTCTGTCTTCACACTTGACCTCGCGCGCGGTGTTGGTGTGGTGAACTGCGGCGGGTCTGTCTTTTTTTTTTTTAACTGCTTTACGTCTCTTTTTAACATCGAGGTCTTTAGAGACGGGAAAGGATGGGGGGCAAGGAATGGGAAGGAATTCGGCCATGGCCTTTTGAAGGAAGCATCCCGCCATTTGCCTGGAGTGATTTGGGAAACCATGGAAAACCCAAATCTGGATGCCCGGACGGGGATTCGAACCGCCGTCCTCCCGAATGCGAGGCGAGAACGCTAACCATTACACCGTCCCGTTCGGTGAGGGTCTGTCGTTGTTGTTCTGTTTGTAATGGCGGTTGTGTTCTTAAGTCTATTTGGTTCCACGTCCAAAGTGAATTGGATTCTTGGGAAAGGTGCCTCTTCTAACGTCTCCCCTCCCTCTCATTTTGTGGTGAGATGGAGGGGCTAAAATGAACATAAAACAGTAAAGGAGATAGGGTAATTCAAGCCCCAATTGAAAACATTTACAAAATTGTTTTAATACAGTGTGCACAGAAATATATATTTTTTTAACTTTTTGCTTTACGCCTCGTCGACGCCGAGGTCAATAGAGGCGGGATGGCACTTGGTACAAGGAACTGGAAGGAATTCAGACATGGCCTTTTGAAGGAAACATTCTGGCATTCGCCTGGAGAGCAGAAATAGCATTGCGCCATGAGTATTTCACGCAGCTTCTTTGGAGATAATTGAAGTTGCTTGCCAATTAAATTACTAACGCCGCTGATTAATTGGCAGTTTATTGCTTTATTCAACTGCATATATAAAGTTACTAAGAGATTTTTATAGCTGTATTTCAAAGGCTGTGATATGGTACTACTTTGTTTCGTGAAAATCAGCTAAAGCATAACTCTAACGGCAACATTAACGTTTCTTATGGCTGGGAGCTAGAATACAACTTTGTATATAATATGCAATGTGGTCATCATTGAAGATGATATAAAGCTGCACTTCTTGAAGTAATGGCTGTCTTAATTGCGCACTTACTGCCTAAATTGCACCTGTATCTCCACTACAGCAAATTAGATTAGCGGAGCACAGCGGCTTTAAGGTTTATGGCGTGGTGTAGCCACGGGAGTTGTCTAGAAGCGTCGTGCATTTGAAGAAGAGACAGAGACAAAATAAAATTTTCTCAGTTTAGTCAGCGTCGTGAAAACGTCTGTCGTTTGTAGTAAATTGAAATACACATAATGGAAATAATTAAATAAATAAAAAACAAAAGTGATTGTGAAATTTTGGACCGAGCGTGGCGGTGTAACGGATAGCGTTCTCGCCTCGCATTCGGGAGGACGGCGGTTCGATCCCCGTCCGGGCATCCAGATTTGGGTTTTCCATGGTTTCCCAAATCACTCCAGGCAAATGCCGGGATGCTTCCTCAAAAGGCCATGGCCGAATTCCTTCCCATTCCTTGGCCCATCCTTGCCCCCCATCCTTTCCCGTCTCTAAAGACCTCGATGTTGAGAGACGTAAATACTATTAAAAAAAAAAAAAAATGAAATTTATGGTTGTGTTTTTAGCTTATCTATCACGAAATTTTAAGAGAATGTGGAAATTTTCTCACTTTTTGAAATTTATGATCCTGTATCTTTTAGAGTTTATGAGTTTCAGACTTGGAGTACAGGATGAGTTGTTCTCTTAAAAGAATGCTCTCGTTCTGATCGGAACGGATAATCAGTCTGTGACATATTATACGGTCTACGTAAACCTGTCGAATCAGGAAAGTCGAAAGTCGTGGTTTCACTTAGCGCTCAGTTAACGGCGCCCGGCTGCCAAGAATATCCTTGCTCTTTAAAACGGGACCAAGATGGCGACAATATATCTATTTTTAGCCGACTTATTGGAGTTCTAATCAACTTCTAGAGAATCGTTTATTTGGGCGCGATTGCTTCCCCACATTCGGCATTGATTTTAAAGATGTAAACACGTCATAAATGTCTAATTCGGTTTATTAGGAAACAGGCGGGTCTGCCTGTGTCGCAGGCTGCATCCCCGCGGGAGGTAGGGGCCGCTGGCAACACAATCAGACGGTCGACTTCCTCTCAAGGGTCGCTTGACAGGCAACCATACTATTACAACGACGGTTCAGATTTCAAATCTGTACTGAAGTTAAAATACGAAAATAAATATGTCAGAAATAATTAACTTAGTAAACAAAGGATATCGAAATAAAAAAAAAATAAAAAAAAATAAAAAATTATATGCTGACCAAGATAAAATTCCCTTAAAGGGATGGTTGCTACATCAGATGAAACAAAATCATTTCTTTTCAGTACTTATTTAAGGTACAAACATGGATGTTCGTAAACACGGTCCGATGCAAAGAAACAAGTGATAAAACAGTCATTCTGCAACCACGCTGCAGTATTATTTGCTTGAGAAGACTGAATGAAATAGAAGTAAATCAAACAAAAATGAATTATTACAAATCTTTTTGCAAATGAAGAGACAATAATAATTCCAAGTGGTCGTCCAATCCTGCCGTGTACAGGGGACCTACAGTTTAACGCGGAATCAGAACCACGGAATCGTTCTAGCTGACTTCACATTACGCAGTAAGTTGTGCCAGAGGTGAAGCTCGGGTTAAGTGTCTACGAAAATTCCCGCCGAGACAGGGATTCGAACCGGGTACCTTTAGATCTCCAGGCAGACGCCTTAACCACTGAGCCACCAGACCGCTAAAGAAAGAGGTGATACCATGAGAGAAGAATGAAAAAAATATGTTACTGTGGAAATTCTATGACATATGCATAAATACAGGGTGTCTGATAAAAACACAATCGTTTGAGTTCAAAATGTGTTTAGTTTTGAATTATAAAACTGGGAACATGGAATTTCTTATAAGAAATACAGCTAAACATAAATTTTCACTTAAAAATGTTTCAAACGGTTAATGGTTTTTGACCCTTGATAATTGTCGCTCAATACGGATTGGAACATGCCGTTGCCCGATTTCTCAGTTCGTCCTCATTAGTCGCATGTGGATGCACTTAAACAGTATCTTCAATGTTGTCCTACGCACAGGGAGACCTAGGGGCCATTCGTGCAATTCCGCATCGACTGCGGCCTGTTAATTTCTCTTTGACGGAGAACACGTGTCTCTGAACTGTTTCTGCGAACTGTGAGCGGTAGAAGATCCAACAGCTTACTGCCGTCGAAATTCGAGCACTTCAAAGCATACTGCACAAACAGCTATCTGTTGCGATGCCGCCATCTTGACTGAAACTAAGGCGTACGTGAGTGGTAACGCGCCATTGCAACTTACCAACAATCATGTGAAACTCTAGAATCTTCTCTTCCTTAGTGGTATGTTGTTAGACGTGTTTTAGCGTATGATTACTAAGTTAAATGACTTTGATTTAAGATAGTTATTTTTTAAACACTCATGCAAAGTTACTTGTGCTTATTTTAGGGAGTTCTTTGAGGAGTCATTTTGGGAGTATTAGTGCATAACGCAATGTTTTGATACATTGTCTTGGGAAAGTGTTGCACCAGATGACTTTAGTGCAAGAACCGCAGCCAATAGACACAACACCCAATTTATACTAGATCGCGAAATTTGGGAAAACGTTAAAAATAGTGGTCAGCAGATTATAGCAGTCAGAGAGCATGTGTGGTTGCTCCAGAGATATTTTAAGGAGCGGACTGAAGTCTTCGCTCAGTGGCAAAACAGTATGGAGGCAGGACGGGAAAAATGTCACTCGCTCCCGGCCCCCAGCTGGAAAAAAGGTCACCCATAAATTGGGTGCCCTAGTTAGCCTCTCCACCCTCCCCCTTTCCCCCTCCCTCCTCCATAGATCCGGCACTCATTGAGCTAGGGTCCCATCTGATGAATTTGCCACGAGTCTCAACGAAATAATTACGCCACTGTCTTCACTGGAAGTGGATATTGACTTGAATGGTAGCTCAGTTCGTGTATTGTTTCGGGAAGTAACTGTTGGTCACTAAACGCTAGTACGACGGAGATAGGAGAAGTGCGACCATTTAATAGTGTTAGTTGTTTCGTCAGCGAGTCTTTCAGAATACTTGAGGGCTCAGAATATTGTCTGAGAACTGCTGTCTCTGAAATGCTCGACGAACTGATATATGACGTTCAGGGCCAATTCACTTTGTCAATGATTGGATGCGATTCAGCAGAGCCACGATACAGATTTAAATTGATCTTTATCACTTCAGGAAGATAGGTTAGCGTGGGGAAGAAGAGTGAATATAGTTAGACTTCATAAAATGAACGAGAAAAGATTTAAATTTTTCGTTGTCACTCAAGGTGTTGGTTTATTCAGAAAAGTAAAGATAGTCAGATGCATAACTTTGCTTGAAATATCGCTACAGGTAGCGAGATTAATTTGTTAGAGGCGATTGGGAGAATTTATAACGTGTATGCAAATATTAAACCATTAGGACTTAATTAATGTAACTACATAAGCCTTCTGGCATATGTAACAAAATACACTACGCTGTATCAGAGGTGAAGGTCGAGTTGAGGGCCTTTGAAATTCCCAGTCGAGGCTGCGAATCGAACAGTAGATGGTTCGATCTCCAGTCTGTCTCCTTAACCACTGAGCCACCATACCGCTCTACTTGATCCTGAACTAAATACAAAACTGACCTGAGTTTCATGCAAAGGATTCAGTCTGCAAAATTTCTGTTGAGTTTGAAGGGTGTAGTATTAAAGAGGGTCAGGCGTCGTTGCAGTGTTTATCTAATTGAAGACAATGCGGTCGGTGTGCCGCTTTCCGCTGATTTTGACGATTTACTCTTTTAGCCCCCCCCCCCCTTCTTGCGATATTTCGCGGGCGGCGGTTCTTAGTGACCTCTCCAGCGAAATTCTGCGAAGCCTTTGCTAGCGGCGGCCCCTCCGCCTAGATGAGGGGTATCGATTATAGAGTCGCGCTGGTAGACTGTGCCTTTATGTGAACAGCTCACAGTGTGACGAAGCAGGCCAGACGAATTTGTCGGAAGTAGGATGGTTCACCTATTTCCGTAAATCAGCATAGCCATTCTCATAATGATTCCCTTACAGTGGTTCATATAATAACTCACCATCACATACATTACTGGAATCGTCTGAATCACTCCAAAATAATAGGATACGTAAAACACTATAATTACTGATTAAGACTGCAGAGACGTGGCACGCACCTACGACCCGCAGATCCCTCTTTCTTTTGATCCGCCAGGTGCTGCATATCCAAAGTGGAAACGCACAAGTCAGTGCCGGGAAGCCTCGTCGACGCCAATGTGCGGAATGTTATCACTTGAGTGAGTTCGAACGCGGCAGGATGATTGTTCTCCAGGATACGAGTTTGTAGCTCCTTGACATTGCGGCTCGTACGAGGCACGCTGCTACGACAGTGACGTGTGTGTTGAACCAGTGGATAGAAGAAGGTAGTAGACAGCGACGAGCGTGTTCTATATAACACTATGTGCCCGCAGCGTGTGATGACCGCCATCTTGTCCGTATGACCGTCGCTGACAGAACAAGTTGTCGACAGTGTTGGCTCGACGATGGAGTACTGCAGCGGGTGGACATGTTCAGGCCCGTCGCTAGCTGTTTGAACGCCCTTGTCCTATACCGATTATGCCGCCCCTTCGAACATTATTTTGCCACCCCCACTGTTACCACCCTGAGTGTCGCGGCCGCACCCACTGTCGCCGCCTGAAGCAGCGGTTCTTCAGTTGAGCTAAAAAAAAAAAAAAAAAAAAATGGTCATCGCTACATGAATTTGGCGCTCCCTTTATCCGGGACTGCAATTTATTTTGCGGCGACATTATTTTTTTAGTTCTGCTACTGTCTCCGCGGCGACAATGGAGTGGCAACTATCGGGACGGGGACAGTCGATCACTCGATTTGCCAACCCATGCGGTGCACGCCTTGCACGCCCGCTTATGCCGCGTTTACACGGTGCGAGTTGACTGGAACGAGTGTACTGTCTTGCTGCGCGAGCAGCACTGGATAGTCAACTCTCCTCGTGTCAACAGGTACAAGACAGACAGTTGACTGAGGATAGTGGACTCGGTTCACGACCAACTTTTGGCGTGCGAGTTCAACAATCAAGATGGCGACAACTAACAAGTCGCGTAGACGGAGTGAAGCAGAGGCATTAAAATCTTTAGAACTGCGTGAAAGTGATGAAATTCCGTGGAATTTTAAGAATAAAAATTTTAATAACAAGGATTTTAGAGACTCTGCTATCAAAAAATTGTTTTATAGCGGTGTCATTTTTTTATGTATCTGAAAAAAATATTTCACAATAGCTCTTCAAATTGAGATACAGTTAGTCTTAAATGATGCAACTCTATATTTTCACTTGCAACTTGTAGCAGAATGACAAAATATGGGTCATTCCGTACATTTTTATATATAATATTTTGTATATTTTTATATATAAAAAGAATAAGAAAGGAATTATCGGAGAGGATTGTCAGTGTGTTTGGGACCTCCCAACTAGACGCGCCAGATTGTCGCGACAGGCCGGCGGCTGCCAGGGACAATGGACACCAGCTACCCCTTTCTCACGCAGTTGGTCAAGCGTATAATCCCTTGGCTCCGGGGAAACCGTACGCTGGGGTGAATAAACTATCCAAGCCCCAGGCCTACGGACGGGCAGTTTGGAGGTCACAGGTGACGAATAAGTCCGAGGCTATCCCGAGTTCGCACGAATCGAGAAAGACAAGGTTCGCCTATCGTGACAGCCGGAAGGAGGAGCTTAAAAATGGCAGAACCAATCGAGAGAGACTATCCTTAGCATTTTGTAATGCCGGTGTATTTTTTTCTCTATGTAAACCACGAGCGACGGGAGGAGGTTTTTTCCGGCGGACGCTGGAGAGGACTTGACTCCGAGCCTTCAGACTGGAAGGAGCGGATTTTCCGAAGCTGGAGATCGCTCGGTCTTGGCTTCGAACCTGAGGATCAATAAGCGTGTCTTGTACAGTGAGGTCGCTGTGCACGCATCCAGTATGCTTGCTGACGGACGTGGTGCATTGTCCGCTATAGCCAAGGGGCTATAGTAATTCCGCCGTCGCGGGAAATACATCGCCGTCACGGTAATAATTCTACAAGTGCAGTGTGGTACTTTTATTCGGTCATTGAGTACAGCCCTGTAACGAGCACTGAGTGATTAGGAGTTCTCGCACTCCCAAATATTGAGCTAGCTGGGGCAGACTTTCTTAAAGCCACACTTGGTGTATAATTTAAATTATCCTGGCGCTCGGCATTTGAGATCGGATACAGTTAATGTCAATACTGTGTTTGATTTATGGTTCCCGATTATTGTGAAGGGAACTTTCATTTAAAAAAAAAAAATCAAGTGTGTAGCTTTCTTGCTTGCCAATTAACATTGGGAGTTTGTTTCAAGATTAATTTCAAAAGTGGTTGTGTTTTAATGCTTTGTTTATTTGTTAATATGTGTTGGCAATTGTAAGAAGAGGCTTAGCATAGTTCTTTTTATCATATTTCAATGTGTCAATGTTAACGATAAATAAGCCTCGCCTGTACGCCATTATGAGTACCCAATAAATTAGCAGCCTAGGGTTTCTTTTAATAATAAAACGAAGTAAAAGGTTTTCACCCATACCTCCCCAACGGCATACACCGCTACAATTAGATTGGTTCTGCCATTTTTAAGCTCCTCCTTCCGGCTGTCACGATAGGCGAACCTTGTCTTTCTCGATTCGTGCGAACTCGGGATAGCCTCGGACTTATTCGTCACCTGTGACCTCCAAACTGCCCGTCCGTAGGCCTGGGGCTTGGATAGTTTATTCACCCCAGCGTACGGTTTCCCCGGAGCCAAGGGATTATACGCTTGACCAACTGCGTGAGAAAGGGGTAGCTGGTGTCCATTGTCCCTGGCAGCCGCCGGCCTGTCGCGACAATCTGGCGCGTCTAGTTGGGAGGTCCCAAACACACTCACAATCCTCTCCGATAATTCGTTTCTTATTCTTTTTATATATAAAAATATACAAAATATTATATATAAAAATGTACAGAATGACCCATATTTGGTCATTCTGCTACAAACTTTATTTTTTTAAAAAGGCGTTGAGGCATTTAAATAATTTCTTTTTAATATACACTCTTTTAACGTTTTTCTACGTTTTATTTCATTATTCTTAATATAATTCAACATTATAATCAACAAATTAGCTACGATGTTATTTACTTCCTGTAATATGGACATACTATTTTCAATAAGATCACAATGTAGGAGTAGAGAACTGTCCTGACAGAGGACAGTGGACTGTCTTCTAATTATTACTAGCCTGCTAGTCAACTATCTTACCCCCCACCGACGGTTCGACCAACTGTCGTTCTGTCAGAAATCTTGCAGGAAGTGGAATCCGCTATAGAAGTTTTGGAAGTGCGACGTATAATGAGGAAAGTTGTAAAAGACGGAGGGGTTGAATACGTTCCGACTCAATCGGTCCGCCTAACGTTTGGAGGACAGCGACTACCTGAATATATTAGCATCTTTTGCACAAGATGTAGTGTAGAGCCATATATACCCCGTGTAACTCAATGTTTTAACTGTTTACGTTTTGGACACCTGAGCAAGCAGTGCCGCAGCACATCCCGCTGTGCCAAGTGCATGGGTAAACACGTTACAACTAGCTGCGACTTTCAGGGCCCAGTCATCTGTATCTATTGTGAAGGCAACCACTTGGCCACTAATTTCAATTGCCCAGAATTCAAAAAACAAAAGAGGATTAAGGAGAACATCACCCTCAATAACATGACTCTGGAACAGGCTCTGACCTTAGAAAATACGTCAACTTATGCAAAACGCACAGCTCCACCACCCCCACCCAGAAGCAACAAGGAATACCCCCCCTTGCCGCTACGTAATAATGTGGAATACTCCACACCGTCGCCAGTTGCCCAAATAGCCGGTACTACTCCACTCATACCACAAGCCAGGGCCACGAGAAATCACTACACCATAAAACCACGACACCCACAGTCTGTATACAACCGTACAGAACAACCCGCCATTCCTCATGGGCGTCGGCAACAAGACAGAATAGACAGGAAACAGGCAATACATGACGCAGAAAACCTCCAGCCCCGAAGAAGAACCAACCTGCCCCCCGCGGAGTTGTATTACGACGCATATGCACAGGCCAGTGGACTTCCCATACAGAATAACCCACACGGTGCTAGTAATACAGTAGCGAACGAGGAAGCAATTGATAGAGTATGTAGACTTGTGACCTCACTTTTCAGTATGGCCAACACAGGAAACCTCCCACACAACTTGAGGGAACACATAGCCGCATTCCTAAACTCGGACGGTCCACAGGAAGAAGCAGAGACAAACGCACGAGACAATGGAACAGATCTTATGTGGAATACACAACCAATCATGGCAAACAACGACAATATCGCATCTCGTTATAACTGTACTGATGGGTAACCACGGCCCCAATATCTTACAGTGGAACTGCAGGTCTATCCGCTCAAACAAGGAATCCTTAGAACACTTGCTGAAATCAAATAACATTAGCATAGCCGCCATATTAGAAACTTGGCTGAAACCCGAAGAGGAATTTAAGTGCGCGGGCTACAGAATAGTGCGTGCCGACCGTCCAGGCGGCTACGGGGGAGCGGCTCTACTAATAAAGAAGAACATACAATTTTCTGAAATAAAAATCCGGAGCACTGCTCCGAATATCGAGGCTTGCGCGATACGTCTCAAAATTATGGGGACAGAAACAACGGTCATGGCTCTCTACCGGCCTCCAAACACTCAGTTCGATAAACAAGCATTTTCAAATATCCTGAAGTATGTCATGCAACCTGCCCTGATAATGGCTGACCTAAACGCACACCATAGCACATGGGGATGTGGAAGAACAGACCGCGCCGGAAGACTGTTGCTAGATGCGTTGGACGACACAGATATAATAATTTTAAATGATGGCACTGAAACAAGGATAGTTGGGCCAGCACACCAAAAATCAGCAGTGGACATAACGCTAGCATCACCAGCCATTTCTCTGGCAGCCACATGGCAGGTCATCCAAGACCCATCCGGATCAGATCACTTACCAATAATGATCACCTTCCCTGTGACTAGACAAAGAATAACACCGACACGATCGCCATACCGCTGGAAGATAATTAACGCGGACTGGTCGCAGTATGAGAAGGAAGTCACAAGAAACCTTGAGAGCTTCGAACTCTCGGACGACGTAGTAGCTGACTACCAAGGCCTTATGACAGTCATTGAAAAGGCGGCAATAAAAGCTATCCCCGAGATTAAACCACGCACCTGCCATAAGAAATCACCTCCTTGGTGGGATAAAGAGTGTCAACTAGCAATAAAGAAAGACAGATGGCCCTTCGAAAATACAAAGTCTTGGCGACAGAAGAAAACTACCTGTATCTTCAGAGAACAGTAGCAAGGACCAAAAGAGTCCTAAAGAAGAAAAAAACGCCAGGGCTGGACTGACTTTTGTAACTCTCTCAACAGAACTGCTCCAGTAAAAGATATATGGAAGAAAATAAAAGGCTTTCAGAACTCGACAGGAACTACACTTAATACGGCTCCAACTAAAAACGTTGCGGAGGACATCTTGGGCAACCTTACCCCAGCCACAGCCTCGGAGAAGGTGGAGATCACAGAAGATGGGAGGCAACATGACCCTCTGTTAGCGCCTTTTACAGAAGAGGAACTTGAAGCATCACTTAAACGTAATAACAACAGTGCCCCAGGCCCAGACAACATCCATTACAGCATGATCTCATTCCTCCCAAGGCGAGGGAAGAATATATTCTTAAGATTGATTAACGCTGTGTGGAGCAAACGCCGTGAGTGTACCAGAGATGAAGCGCGTAAGAGTAGTACCTATCCTGAAACAGGGCAAAGACCCCGCACTTGCTTCGTCCTACAGGCCAATATCTCTTCTATCCTGTGCTCTTAAAACACTAGAACGAATGGTCAAACACCGGCTGGAGTGGCACCTAGAAATAAAGTAAACTACCAAGACACCAAATAGGCTTCAGGAAGGGAAAAAGGCACTATAGAGGTAGTTGCTAACCTAATGACAGACATTTATGAATGCTATCGCAGTAAAGCGTATCTCATGGCCTTGTACGTGGACTTAACACATGCCTTATGATAATGTGGCTCCATCGATACTCTCTAGAAAACTATTGGACTTAGGCCTACCGAGCAGATTCGTAACCAACCTCATGTCATTGCAGGCAGATAGGGCGCTAGAAATTCACATCAATGGTACAACAGTAGGCCCTCGAATTGCATCTCACGGTCTCCCTCAAGGCTCCACGCTATCACCACTGCTGTTCAACATATACACCAGCGACCTTGGAAGACTGCTAATAGGAAGGGTAATGATGCTCCAGTATGTAGACGACTTGTGCTTCTACGTAATGATGAATGAGCTAGCTGACTTGCAAGAAGGTCTTGGGAGACTTTGTCAACCTTTTGCGAAAATGGCTCGTTAACAATGGCTTGGACATATCCCAAACCAAATCAGCGGTGTCAATTTATAGCAGACGCAGGATACCTGACATGGACGAGATACAGCTCGGACCCTACCGCTTCCCGTATCGACGAGTCGTCAAATACCTAGGGGTCACAATAGATAACAAACTCAGCTGGAAACCCCAAATCAAAGACATCTCAAGCAAATGTGAGGCGGGCACTTAACGTCTTGAAGGCAACCACAAAACCTTGGTGGGGTACAGACCCTAAAGTCGCCATGACCTTATACCGATCGCTCATTAGACCACACCTGGATTATGCAAGCATCTTCTACGGATCAGCAGCAGAGACCACCCTAAAAACCCTTGATAGACTGCAGTACAAAGCACTAAGAATATGCACAGGTGCAATGACATCAACCCCAACCAACGCGCTATTGGTAGAAAGCGCTAGAGCCACCTCTTCATATAAGACGAATGCAGCTCTGCAAACAGTTTCTACTTAAGCAAATGAAGATTACAAACAATCCCCTCATCCAGAAGATTGAGGCACTGGGAAGTCAGCTCACTAATAGAAGAAACTGGCCACGCAAAAGGACTCCAGAGCTAATTATAGCAGAAAATGAAATCAACATGTACAGCAACAACATAATGTCGACCTCCCACCTACCAGAGTTTTGTGTGCCATACGAAGCAACGATTACACCTCTCAACGTGAGAACCGACATCAAGCTGAAAGACTCCAGTCAGAACAACTCCGCTAGACTGGCAGAATTTCTCGCGCAATGGCCAAATGCTTCCCACATCTACACAGATGGGTCAAAATCAGGTCATCAGTTGGTTGTGCATTTTTGGATCTGAAGAGGAAGTCATACGGTATGCTGAAACTACGCAAGGAAGCAACCATCTTCACTGCGGAAATGGTGGCAATTCAAAAGGCAATTGAGTATGCTGAGGATTTGGAGGACACAACATCGGTCATCATATCAGATTCCCTCTCTTCGCTGACCAGCCTGCAAGGACACACGCAGACTACCAACAAAGACAACATCTTATGCAACATCTTGGAAGCAGCATACCGGGCGAAACAGAAAGGCAAAACACTTGTGTTCGTGTGGGTGAAAGCCCACATCGGTCTGCACGGTAACGAACAGGTGGACCAACTGGCGAAACGAGCCTGCGAAGAAGGTGGCGACTACCCCCTCCTAACTGCGAGGGACCTACTGGCAACTGTGAAGAAACAAACCAGAGACGCATGGAATAGAGAATGGGAAGAATCTCTATTGATCAAAGGGAAACACTATGGAAAAATCCACCCAGTCATCCCTCACCATCATTGGCACCACAAACTCAACCTACCAAGGAAAGCTATTGTAACAATCGCTAGATTAAAGTTCAACCACGGTTGTTTCCCGGCACACCTAAACAGAATCAACATTGCCCAAAGTCCGTTATGTGGATGCGACGATACGAGCATAGGGGACATGGACCACATCTTCTTCGGCTGCAAAAACAGACAGGATAGCATCACAGACCTGATAGAGGAACTAGTGAGGTTAGGTCACTCTCCACCCTCAAAAGTGTCACACCTACTGACGACCGACGACGCCAGAGTTTTCATGGTGCTGTACAGATTCCTGAAAGACGGTGGTATTGACATATAAACCCCAAAGATCTCCAAGAACATTAGTATCCACGATCCCTGATTTTACACACCTAATAACAATATGTTACGTAAAATAGAGACATTAGACCCTGAACGCAAGATATGTAACACTGTGTCACTAACCATGTGAGTGTGAGTGAAGCCACAAATTGTGAGATGGACACACGGGCTACATGACATTCAGGACCTGTGTTTTGTGTGGAAGTGATATAACTATAATTACTTTATGTACCTAATAATAAAAATGTAGTACTGTAATAACGACCAAAGACTTGGGAGAGAAGCCCATATACTGTTATAGACATAATTGTTATGACTAGAGCTATGTGTGGATAGCTCAGGTAACCGTGGTGATATCAAATACCTAATATAGATATGAAACATTGTAATAACGACCAGGTATTCTTATCTTTATCCTACTCTATCTTCTTTTGTTCAGAGAAATCACAGATTGTGATACAATTATAAATGTCTCATAATATCAAGGACCAGTATAATATGTATGTAGCTAGAGACGTAAGACCAACCATATTGAATTCTCATTCCTGTCATTACGCAAAGTAATAGAAACCATGTATATGTGAGAGAGCTTATAATTTGTGTTAAGGCCATAAGCGCCACATATTAATCATGACCAGGTCTTCCCGTGGAAACACAATGTACTGTAATCATAGCTTTAGGTAATTAGAGATATGAAACATTGTAACAATGTCCAAGTAATGTGTAAGAGAAGTCATAATTGTGGCATGTGAGATACAATTCCATGATCAATAATACCTGTAAATAAGTGATGTAACAATTGATATGGCTATATGGCTCACCGGCCCACTGCCAATAATAAAAAAAAAAAAAAAAAAAAAAACTGTCGTTCTGGTCAACTCGCATCGTGTAAACGCGGCCTTACAGCGGGTTTCGACATGTTTGGACGCCGTCTAGTGAGGGCTGGTCTGCTGTCACGAATGCACTGCTTAGGCGACAATTGACAGGAAATAACCAGCGCCTCAGACTGCAACGGGCCAGTGAGCGTCGTGACTGACGTGCCGAGTGACAAAATGTTGTGCTTCCGGGACGATTCCCGCTTCAACTTGTCCTTCAGTGATGGCTGCGCATGTGATACGGGCTAAGGCCGGTTCACTCTAGCGGTCAAGGCAAGTGAGCTCATATTACCTCACGATCCAGCAATTCGCCAGTAACATTCACACTTCCGTGCATGTCAGGTCAGGTCAAATCACATTTTCGACCCATTATTATTCGTTCAGTTTAACAAAATAGTTGATTCTTAACAGAGGGCAACACTATCATATCTGTGGCGCCGCAATTTAATGACGAATTCTTATGTAACTCCACGAAACAACTCGAATGTAAAGATTTTTTTTTTATGTCTCGCTTAGTTCTCGAGATATCGAATGTCATAAATCAGTTATAGGTATAGTTCCTTGACCTTTGGTCGGCGCTTTCTTCTGAACCAGGTTGCATCTCAACCTAATCACAACCGCTAGGGGGATAATAAAACACCTATTGTGCATGTCCATGCCATGTAGTTTCTTATGGTTTTGGCGAATTTTTTCTGGTCCAGGTTTCATTCAGCCTAACTACCTTAATTTGGAGATGCGATATCTCGTGAAGTGAGACATCAAAAAATATTATTCTTTACTTTCGATTTGCCTCTTAGAGCTGCAGAAGAATCCATTATCGAATTTGGCTTTGGCGAAATCTTTCTTCTGGTCCAGGCCACATTTAGACCTAACCACCTCACTTTTGAGAGAGTATATTTCCAGAACTAGGCGAGATATAAATAAATTTTAATCCTCACTTTTGATTTGTCTCGTATAATTCCATAAGAATCCATCACCACATTGATGCGCCACGTTTATCGTCAATTCTTTGTGGGCGCGCCGATTGACAGTGTACTCCCCAGCAGCCTATCCAGGCTCTCTTTGATTCCAATTCTCTGACGTCTAGAGGCTCAGATTGCAGCACGCTGGGGGCCTCACACCGTACTAAATCCTCGCGCTCAAAGTTCTGTGGTTCTGATCATTAGTGTGTTATCATATTCATAATCTACGAAATAATTTCACCGTAAACACATGTATCCTTCTTGGTGTCGGAATATCCCCAAACAGTAGCGAATTTTACTTGCACGAATACAGTATTACATACTTCCTTTACGAGATTGTGTTTGGTTTTGAAAGGAAGCTCAATTCACTATCGGCTTGCTAGCGCCGTAGTACGAGCGCGTAGCTTCACCGTCGTTTTTCAGGGTTTTCTGTAGAGCCTTCACAGCTACCGTATCTTTTGCGTGGCACTCGTAGATCCCAATGTACTTCAATCCTTGTAAGTGACCTAGCTATGTATACCTGCTGACGGATGAGGGATGAACGTTGGGAATGCGGGTGGAGTATGCACAACTGCGGTCCTGGGAGACGTTTTTGTGCAATGGAGACGGTTTCTGAGTGTGTGTTGAATGTCTGATGCTAAATAAAAGTGTTGTTCTAATGAGAAGTTGTTATTCTCTTGCAGCGATTTCATAGATGTTTCCGAACCCATGCAAATACTGAATGCGAGAGATAACATCTTTAGCTAAATTGACAACAAAACTGCAGAGGCAGAGGGTTGGCCGTCTTGTCGACCACTGCAAGGAAACACGTACCTTGCAATCTTCAGAAGGTCCTTGCAGTAGATCCATCCGGCGTTACCGTTTCACCCCTCATGCCATTCACTACTTCATGCCGTTGTCCGTCTCCCAGCACGTTATAGAAGACTTTCTAAGCGGGATGGAGAACGTAACTAGAAAGGATAGAATCATAAACGAAAACATCTGGGAGAAATTGAAAATCAGAATATCAGAAGAAATGTAAAAAAAGAAAAGATTGCTATGTGTGGGACATTTGAATATGATGGAGGAGGGGAGAATGCCGAAAATAGCGCCCTGGAACAGTGGGAAGGGAAGGAAACCTACCGGAGGACCACGGGCAGTATGCATAGACCAGGTGAAGAAAGACACAGAGGTGAAGAG
>CM061920.1:24581898-24605886 GCA_031002005.1 Vandiemenella viatica | reverse complement strand
GCTGGTGCAGGATTTCTGGTGACAAATCCAGTGTTCGTTTGAATATCATTAATCTGCAGGCAGCCCGTTTCGTTTGGCTCTGTGGTATATGAATTCTTTTTTCCCTCTCACCATTAGGGATTGGAATGCACAACAAAGAGATTAGCTTTGGTCTGAGCACCCTCTGCCACCCACAATTTTGTGAATTGCAGAGTATATATGTAGTTGTAGATGATGTCCGGCGTTTCATACGTATTTAACAGCTTCCAGTGCTGGTGGCGGAATCTTCAGGACTTGGCCAGTAGGGTAGGAGAGATGGTGTTCCAAAATTCTTAATTCTACCGACAAAGCGTGTTTTGTGTATGTAAAGTACAGCAGAACGCTTCCATGGTTCGAATTCCACATTAAACTGTAGGTTCCCTTTAACCGGTTGGATTACGGTGTTTGGTTAGGATACCTACGACAAGAGGCGCGTGTTTGGTGAATAGAAAATTCTGATGCCACTAGTCGGCCAAACCCTTCCAGCATACCTCAACTAACAGTTCCATACGCATTTACTTTTATCACCAGATAGCGCGGCAAAGTCGGGGTTTAAATCCCAAACCTCTCCACAGTGCGTATGGAGTGAGGGCATACGACACTATGGATGGTGATTCGTACGTCTGACGGAGATGTAAAACTTGGCAAGTTCTGGGTATCTTTCGGAAGAGTAGGCATCAGTAGGTCAGCATGGAGTTTCGTCTTTCCGTTTAATTAGCTTCTCGCTGTCGTCCTCCAATTTCCAGGTTGCTGTCGTTGATTGCCAGCTGATTTTACCTTCCACCACTGTTTAAATGACTACTGCTTTGATTGAACTAAATAGTTACATGTAATGACAAACCTACGGATCACTTTTCTCTTAACATTTATTTGTCTGTGAGCTCCATAGTAACATTACACGCAGATAAGGCAACAGACGTGTCCAAAGATACTAAAGCACAAATACACAAATATTCCAGCGATTAAACTCACGAACGACTGTAAAACTGCTCGACGACTGAAAAATAAATACCAAAACTTTCGAAAAAAAAAACTGACCCTTTCGCTAAGTACTCGCGTTTAAACAGGCGCTACAGACAGATACAGAAGGCAATTGAGACTGCCGAGAGAAGTTTCTCGAGCGCTAACAATACAATCAAATTCATATAAAACAATCTAACAACTTAGTACAATCACTCACAATCATTAGAAAACACTTCAAAATGGAAATTAAAGCTATTTACATCCATTTACACACAAAATTATCAGCATAAACCAGTCCAAACAGTTGAAAGTCTCCATCAAACATCATAGCTCACATCAATACTTACAAATACAAATTATTAATTAATGTTTCATACATAATACTGTCCTCCGTAGTATTACATAACATTTACATAGTTTCTCTCTATAAAACAATGTTCAGTTAAATGATGAAATAACAGGAATTCACAATTAATGACACAAAAAGTATACATGTCAAAAATTAATCAAGTTTCATCGAGCCACACAAAATTCTTAAAATTAAATTTCACAAAAAGGCAGCGGCGGCTGAGGGTTGTTATACCTTCTATCGTATTTCATTCATTCTCAACGCACACATTCCACTTACCAGTCAGACACACAAAACACCACAATTCCATTACTGGGGAAGGCCAGAGGAAACCACGGCAGGCAGTTTCCCGAGAAAACTGTCACGGAGGACTAACTTCCTCAAGAGCAACCACCAAGCCTGGGTCACAGACAGTGGCGTAGCTAGGTTAACAAGGGCTCCGGTGCAATAGACTATATATGTATATATTAGGCCCTCAGGTCGGATGGGTGACTCTACCAAGTCGCGTCAGGTTTGCTGGCAGGGGTTCCCCGAGCTGACTTTGGAGGGCCTCTGAACTGAGCTTGGGGCCCCCTGAGTTAAATGTGTGGGTGCTCTGAACCTGGGGGCCCTGGTGCACGGCTCTGCTTAGCCTCCCGATAGCTACGCCACTGGTCACAGAGTGACAGAGGCGGGTAAAATAAACAGGACCTATCAAACAACGTAATCCACGAGCATGCGAGAGTAACTGCGAGAATGTGTTACTTCCACCACCGTGACATCTGCATTCGGAAGGACGCGGGTTCGAGACACCGTCGGGACACACAGATTGCAGTTTTCCTTGGTTTCCGAAATCGCTCCAGGCGAAGGCCGGGATGGTTTCTTAAAAAGGTCAAGGCCAAATTCCTTCCGTTCCTTGCATCTAGTCTTTTCTACCTCTAATGAAATGGACGTTAACAAGACGTATACAAAAAGAAAAATCATAGTCGCCGTCTTGAAAAAGGAACGAGTCATTCGGAGGCACACGAGTGTTTTGAACGCTAACCTCTCTGTGTACAACGAGTCTTGCGCTCATTAGCGTTTAGTTTCTCCTGCCAGAAAAAATATCGAACGATTAAATGATTATGTTCACTCCAGTTCTAAAAAGAATGGATAGGTGCCAAGTTTCTTAAGAAAAATTTAGTACAAGAAACAAAATCTCAACTGATGTGATTTGCAGAATAGGTCGCATTGTTCTACTACATGTGACATTCTTGATTCTGTCCACAAAATTTTTCATCAAATAGAAAAACCAGCAAGTGAAACTAACAGCTCTCAAATTCGTATGTCCACAGCTTGTGGTAGTAGTGTAGTATGGGTGAGCTGTTAGCGCTCTGACCTCGCATTCGGGAAGACGGCTGTTCGAATCCCCGTTCGGGCATCCAGATTTTGGTTTTCCATGGTTCCCCCAAATCACTCCAGGCGAATTCCGAGATGCTTCCTTCTAAAGGCCATGTCAAAATTCCTTACCGTTCATTGTCCCCAGTCTTTTCCCGCCTCTAATGACCTCGACGTCGACGAGGCGGAAATTCATAAGTAAAAAAAACTACTTGCATGCTACTACCGAGGAATAGAATCGTTAAAGTAACACATACTGCTTAACTCTCACAACTGAAAATAACAGCGTCACATATACTATATATAACTAATCGACGTCTAGATCATTAGAGGCTGCAGAAATTTGGCCCTGGGATTTTAAAGGAACCGTCCCGGGATTCGCCTAGAGTGTTTTCTGTGATACCGTGGAAAACCGAGCTCAGGATTGTTGGACGGGGATTCGAACCCACGTCATCTGAACGCCAGTCCCAGCCGTTACCGGTCACCCATCACGCTTGGTATAAATTGCGCCAATATTACGTAATGACAGGTGGAAATTGTGTCCGGACAGATTAATTCGTTCTAGAGGATTAATGGTTTCAGCATTAATTTTGTTATTTTAATCTGCGTGACACGTCTGACTGGATGCTGGAATTTTAAATTGTGCGAGCTCTTTGAAGGTAATTATATTAATCGATGAGATGGCACTAAGCTTTGAAACGCAATATGTAATAACATGTAACCAGCGTGACCCTAGGCGCATGCCGGGATTGTTCCCTGAAAAGGCCCTGGACGAATTCCTTCCCGTTACTAGCCCCTCCCTCATCTTCCGGTTTTAATGACCTCCACGTCAACGAGCTGCAACGTCCGAATAAGAAATTCAATAATCTGAACGGCATTTTAACAGAATAAATATTCCACACTAGCCCATATTTCTTGTACGCTGTTTTAAAATTTTCAAGTGGTCGATTAAATTGAGGAAAAACCATTGCTTTAAGCATCTTATTTTCGTTGTGTAATCGCAAAATTAAAGTTCCCCCATTCTCTCCTCGTCTTCAATGATAAGTTAATGTTTGTTCATTGCAGAGAATTCAATTTTTGTGTAATGATAGAACGAAATGACGAAATTGTAAACGTTTCCAGATGGGCTGCAAGTGCCACCGTATTTCAGTTCATCAGCAATTAGCTTGTAGGTGAGTTAGTGGCAGCAAATAACGCGTTATATCTACATATCATACAAAACAGAAGGTAAAAATATTAGTATTTTTGGAAAAAACGGTGTTGAAATAATGTATATATATATATATATATATAGAGAGAGAGAGAGAGAGAGAGAGCGCCTGGGAAAGCTTGAGGAAACAACTGCACTTTTTACTTCAGAGATCAACAAAACATTTTTAATTTAATAAATACCGACAGGATGACATAGTCAATGAATTTCGAAGGAAAATTAGGTTTAAATCCGTGACCATGTTTTAAATATGGTGGTGGGTCTAGAATGGTTCAGAATTTGGAAAAAAATTTCAGGTAGGAAAATTCCTTCTTTTTCCAAGGCGTGAGTTTTGTAGGGTCACAGGGCATAACTGCTTGACTTGACATCATTTATTTTTTTAAATTTGGTAATTATTGGGGCTGTGAACGTCAATTTAAATCAATTGGCACAGAGTCTGAAAGTACCGAGGAAAGCGATTTTAAGGACAAAATATCAGTTAACAGCTTTACGTGTCACGACCGCATGAAATTGTTGGACCTGTAAAGGTCAATTTAAACCGAAAAAGCAATGAACAGGGTGTAATAGAGACAAAAACGAATTTTTAGTGGATAAAAATAAATTGTATGATAATGGTCATGAAATACGACCTCGATCCGTCTTTGAACCTAAGGTTTCGCTCTGAAAAATTTGCAAGATTTCCTTTGAGTTTGAAGGGGTTTAGTATGGTCGTAGAAGGTTGGAGAAGACCACGTTAAATAGTAGATGGTGGGACGTGAATTAGTTGCTTCACGTTATTTTTGAGATAATAACGGATTATAGCTTAAATCTGTTTGCTTCCAGCTTATATACAGGGTGTCCAGGAATCAAAGGATAATCCTGCAACGCAGATACGCCACATCATCTCCTACTATATGACAACATTTTATTTTAGTGAAGTTCTCACCATTTTCGAGAGATTGATTCTTTAAAATATGTTTTCGAAACATGTGACTTTGTTCATTTTCTTGCGGACTATGTGTGATATGGGGGTTATTATGGCCGTTCAATCCACTTGCGGGCATTATGATTGATTTAGGAGGTGTTCTTAAAAGCATCTTAGGATTTTAGATTATCATCAATGCTACCGTATAACAGATTAACTACTTGTGGGCTCCAAGATGTTATTTGTCAGGATAAGGATATTGACACCAGGGCGATCTTTGATATAGCAGGGATCCCGAACTGCTCTAACAGCGATATACTTATAATAGATCTTACCTTGCCGATATATTACAAACTCTTCCACATTATTATCTGAAATAACATGGGATGTAACCTAACGACTGTAAATGACTGAGGCGACAGAACTGATAATTTAAACTTACTTTAATTATAAAAACCTAACCATACATTTATCCGCAACTTTGTCTAACATTACGCTCGAAGGGAAACGACACTCAAGCATAGCTACAATTGTTAACAACTTACTAAACGAGTGAATAGCTTCTACACACGAGTATAATGGAAAGATGGCTTTATTGATTAAATACAAATAACCGGTTAATTAACGACTCTGATTATAACTCGACAATACCAAATACGATTATCACGAGGCTACAACATTATTACAAACGGCAAACAACTCATTTAAGTTACACAGACTGAATAATTTAACTAACATATTTTACGTAACCAAATAATAACTAACATGAGACATTGCAAGGCAATGCACGGCTTTGCCATGTGCCGAAGGCACAGACAAGACACATGTCTTACCTCTTACATGGCTGCTGGCAGAATAGTTACAGAATAGAATAGATCACGCCACGATCACGTATTTATGCGTAAGCCGTCACGTGCTAGACACATGATGCGTACTTCGCGCAGCACAAGCACTGAGAGTCAGCACAAAGTCTCACGTACACACTGTCAGCTTGCTTTTTTTTTTTAAGCGTTAAAAAAAACCTCATCAAACTCTTAAATGGTATAATTATTTTGTACTTCTTTTGAAATGATTGCTTTATGGTAGTTCAATCTGCTAAAGAGACCATTGTGCATGTTAAACATGTAGTAAAAAATTATGATTATGATTTTTAAAAAAAGATTTTTTTTTTTAGGATTTTGGGAAATAAAGATCATTGTTTTAGTTGACTCAAACGTTCTTGAGCAAACTAAAAAATAAAAAATAAATAAATAACTAAACAAAAAAAAACGGGTTTTAAAGATTTAATTTGTAGAAGTGACATAGAATAAACTGAACAAAGTCACATGTTCCGAAAAAAAAAAAATTAAAAAATCATTATCTCGAAAATGGTAAGACTTTTACCAAAATAAAATTTTGTCATAACGTAGGACATGATGTGGCCTATTTGCCGTTGCAGGATTATGCTTTCAATTCTTGGACAATAGCGCCGAATCTGCGTGTTTTACGTGGAGATTCTCAGACAGCTGACGAGACCTCGCAGAGAGCTGGCGACGCAGATACTTCGCCGAGTTTTCCGCGCCTGCGCAGTGGGGCGCCCACCCAGGTAGTGCTAACCGCGTTAGGTGGGTCGAGCGGGCTGCTAACGTCGCAGGGGCTGGGACGCTGGTAATCGGTTCAGGCAGCCGACGGGGGGCTCCGCGGAGGCCATGTTAAAACACGACCAGCTGGCAAGTCAGCGAAATTATAACGATCCAATCACGATTACAGATATCCCGCAAAAAAATAAAAAGAATGAGGCCTTATCTAATGACTGAGACAGTTTGTTATAGTATTTTCGAAACTTCCATACTTAGTTTGCGGGGTGAGGCTCAAACGTCTGTAATCCAGCGCGTCATGAACGTAGTAAAATCCAGCCACTCTGCTACAGGCGACTGCTGGAAGCTCACGTTGTATTATTGGAAACAATAAGTCTCTACGTCAAAAATAAAGGATAGGCTAACTAAATGAAACAACACATTTCGATTAACACTGTTCAATTCACGACAGTCCTTTAGCATATTGTAGATCCTATGTACACAGTCTGCGCTGATACTGTCGTTCTACAGTATCTAACAATTATTGGACTATTCTCACAGCCAAATTACAAGGTTATTTTCCCCGTCAAATACAAGATTAAACTTGATTTATAGCTTTACGGGCTCTGCCGCGTCGTTTTTTTGTATTATCTAAGCTATCGGCTGTTATATTCCAGCCTTCTTCAGAGATACTGTTTATATTTATGTTCACATAGCAACTGTCGCCAAGCATCCCAGAAGGCTGGAGCATAACAGCCGAAAGGTTAGATAATCCAATAAACGACGCGGCATTGCCCGTAAAGGTATAAATCATGTACAAAGACGGCCACGGAAGTCTTAAGAATCGAGATTAAACTTACTTATATGCCTTGCAATGAACTTAATAACTTGCACACCAAAGACTACACCCGCTGTTCAGTCGATAGGACATCTGTGGCTGCATACATAAGTGTACAAAGTATTACGAACATTCATAATACATACAATAAGGCCGTTAAAAATAAGTCAAATGTTTTTTGAGTATTTGTGGAGCAATGTAGCGCTCATCGTATTTCCTCTTGGGATGAATGTTTGCCTCGGTAACGATGCGAAAAACAACATTGCAGCTTCCGTGAGACTAGTAGTATAGACGAGGTAACTAAACTAAACGTCGACGTCTGTAGACGTATGCTCCATCCGGGTTGAATTTACGTTCACCTAATATACGTCGCACAGAAGTAACACAGTAAAAATCCAGGCAAATGCAGGTAGAACCTAGCAAATAGGGTTCTGCACACTAACAACTTAAGAAATTTTTTAAAATTCAGATGCGATTGGTTATTTTGTTACTTACAGGAAATAGTTGAAGGAAAGAAACTGTTCGCAAGGCTAAGAATGTTTGAAACACCTTTACGCCTCGTCGACGTCGAGGTCATTAGGGGCGGTATGGGATTGGAGACACGGGACGGGGAGCAATTTGGCCATGGCCTTTTGAACGATGCATCCCGGAATTCGCCTGGAGTGATTTGAGGAAACTGGAATAAATTGCCAAGAGAAGTAATGAATAATTTACCGGAAAAACTGAAGGAAATTAAAGTAAAAATTAGTAGAGGGCAAAAGTAGGCTGGAAGAGGAAAGGAGAAAAGGGGGGGGGAGGGTTGTAGGCTGATTTCCATCAGAACGGACGGTCCATCGCAATTTTATCAATTATTATTACTATCCCGTTAACATATAATTTGGATTTTAGGTAAAAATAACAAATGTGTGCAAATTTGAGGTATTATAGTACGTTAAAACACTACATTGTATTTAACTAATGCTATGTTTAATAAGGCGAGGTGCTCTCTCCATGTATTGCAGAAAATTAGACAGCTACTAGCTATCACCAAAAGTGTTTTAATTAGAGTTTGAGAAGTTGTTATCTTCTCTTCATTACACTGTTTCAGTTTTAAACAATGAGATTTAAGTTGAGGATTGATTGTGACGACCACTTGACTTTTTTTTTATTTTTTATTTTTTTTACTGACGGTTTTTATGCGGTGGACTACTGTCGCAACAAACATTTTGTGTGCACTTAACTTCCGCAGTCTACAGGCGGTCAATACAGACTCTACACAACACACATTCCCGAAATCTACGTTACATTTTTATTTTTTATTTGCCTTTAATTACAGGTGACCAACAGACGAACACCAAAAAAATTTAACGTATGTATTGAAAACTTACAGTATATGTACGCACTATAATTTTAAATTTCGAATCTGAGGATGGGCTGAAAAGTTTTCGATCAATTTTATTTTATCGACATATCTAGATGTTTGAGTACCTGTCGTTTCCCTCTTGCAGTAACTACTCCACATTCCCTGTTGCATTTTGTATGGATGGCAAATACTATCCAGCGAGCATACGCGATCTGCGGTTGGCCAGTTCAATAAGCTTTATCAATTATTCCAGGAATTTGACGTGAGTTCTGACGTCATATGTGAACACATTTATCGAAAAGAAGATAAGTCTCTTCGAGTTTCAGAAGTATGGTACCTACTGTTAATGTTTTATATTTTTTTGGCTAACGTGGTCGTTCTTATATTATCACTAACCCTCAATCATAATTTATTATTACTGTTAATATTGAAATATGTAGCTTTTAGTAATTATATGTATCATGATTAACTGTATTAATAGTAACTTTGTTGTTGGCCATGTTCCGCAGTTGTTGCATAAATGTTTTTGAATAAAAATCCGTCTTCCAACAACTGTTTTTATTATTAAGTTTCATCTACAAGACGCGTTTCGCTCTTCTGAAGTGTGGCATCGTCAGTGGCTATTAATAATCATAATATTATGATTATATTTGTGTATGCGGTTAAGTACATTAATTATATACATATTATCATGTTGTAATACTGTAACGTCTGTTATAATTATTCTATGTATTGTTTTCATAGTATCTGTGTTCAAACATAAGTTCACTTCATAATACTAAATTACCTGTATGGTTACAAGCTTTATGTACATAAACTCTACTTACTAAACTTGTGGCGGAGCAGCACCTTCCACGTTTTTCTGGACCGTTGTTTTTTTCCTAGAGCTTAGCATTATTTCCTTTTATATTTCTCGCTTCACTCTATTTATATAATTTGCTGTTAAATTGCACTTTTTAACTACACCAAACTAGTTATAGTGTCTACAGCGATGTGTTTATTTTGTATGTACAGTTCTACCACCCTATTTCTTTTGTTTATTGCTTTGTTCAATCTATGTTAAATTATATCTTTTGTTTTTGTGATTATCTTAACTATTATTTGTGATTTGTGTATGACTGTGTTGGTTTTCTGCTGCTTTTTATAGTGTTTTGTTTGTTAAATTTGTGAATTCATTAAGCACCGTTTTTCCCTGCGTAATGGCTTTGTGAATTTGATAACTTTCTTGCACTGTTAATAACTGTTTCCTGTAGTTGTTTATTTTTAGAATGTGCATATCTAATTGTATAGTTGTGGGTAGGTGATTGTTATGTAAGAAATGCTCAGCAAATGTCGAATAGTTTGTGCATTTTATGGCTCTGATGAGTTCTTTGTACTTAGTGTTGAAGTTCCTAGCTGTTTGACCTATATATATATATATATATTGTTTGGCACTGTTGGCAAGTCAGTTGGTATATTCCTCACTGTTGGAATTGGTCAGTTTCAGTGTTGGTTTTTAGATGGTTATGTATTGTGTTATTTGTTCTAAGTGCTATTTGAATACCTTGCTTTTTGAATATATTGCTTATCCTGTGTATATGTTTGTTGATGTATGACAATGTGTACCATTGCTTATTAGATTGGTTCTTGATACTGGTTTGTACTGTGTTGAGTGGTATCTGTTTGTGTGCTTTGTTCATGATTTTATTATTTAGTTGCTTAATTAATTTTTCGGTGTAACCATTATTTTTAGCAATTTGTACAATTGTTTTATATTCTGTGATATACTCATTTTTAGCTAGTGGTATGTTGTTTAATCTGTGTAGCATATGTCTGAGTGCTGCCTGTTTATGGTGTTGAAGATGGTTGGATGTATTCTGTATTATGGTATCAGTGTATGTGGGTTTTCTGTAAATGCTGAATGTATGTAATTGATCTTTCTTGCTAACTGTTATGTCAAGGAAGTTCAGCTTATTATTTGTCTCCATTTCTATTGTAAATTTAATGTTTTTATGAATGTTATTTATTTCATTGTGGAACAGAGATATTTTGTTGTGATTTATCTATGAGACTAAAAATGTCATCTACATGCCTATACCAATAAATTATGTTATATTTTGTGGTTCTGAATATGTGGTGTTCTATGTGATCCATAGAAATGTCTCCTACGATACCTGATACTGGGAATCCCATGGGTAGTCCTTCATTTTGAATGTAGTATTTATTATTTAATTGGAAGTAGTTTTGTTATGTGATGAGCTTTAGTATTTCTACTATTTCTTTGATGTGAGTGTTAGGCACTTTGTTGTTGAAAGATTATTCTGTATGATATCAATTGTTTCACTGACTGGGATGACCGAGAACATGTTTACTACATCGAATGATATGAGCTTTGCGGTGTGGGCTATCTGTATTCACTCTATGTTGTGTATTAACTGTGTAGTATTCTTGATTGTTCTGTCATTATGGTACATATAATTTTGAGTTAGGAAAACATGTGTGAACCTGCTTAGCTGTTATGTTGGTGCATTCCTGAAGATAATTACTGGTCTCATAGGTGAATCATTTTTGTGTATTTCTGGTTGACCTCTGAGGTTGGGGGTCTTGGGAATTTTTGGACGGGAAATACTGTTTTTGGCAGTCTGTTAGAATGGGTGTGATAGTTTTTAAACATTTCTTCGTGTTGTTATTGAATCTATTTGTGGGGTCTGATTTATATATATATATAATTAATGTACTTAATCGCATACCATAATAACATAATATTATATTATTTATAGCCACTGACGATGTCCCAATTCAGAAGGGCGAAACGTGTCTGGTAGATGAAAGTTAATTATAAAAACAGTTGTTAGAAGACGGATTTTTATTCAAAAACTGTATTAATTTCTGAAATTTGAATTGTAATATTATTTCGTTTCAACAGTCTGTAGTTTGTTTAGTAATCGGGGTAGCATAGTGTTGGTATCTAAGATATGTAACAATCTTTGACACTGGGCAGCATAGAAGTGCGGCAGCGATTGTTGATCTGGCGCCTGCAAGACAGGGCGTGGGCAGTGTGTGTATCGTGGCGCTTGGAGAAGGTTGTATCCCGCGAGTACAGCCTTTTCGTACACAAGCCAAAATAGCTTGTGAAATGTATGGGAAATTTGTTTCAATGTAACATAACTGTCTTAGAAGTTGTGTCAGTGAACGGTTTTAATTAAATTCAAAAATATTTCGATCAGAACAGTGCGTTTTTCATTTACAAACTATGTCATAATACATCTCAACTTGTTTATCCAAGCTAACCGCTTGCATGTGTCGAGAGAGGAAAATTGGGCCGTTCAAGTTTACATAACATCTCGCCATCCACTGTCGGAGTGGTTAGCTAACACTTGGCTGACAATTTCCGAGTGTAATTATTAGCTCTTACCATCTTTAAATGCATCTCTTTCTAAACGCAAGTCCTACAAACATTTGATGAGTAAAGAACCAAATCCAGAACGTTTCGGCCAATTTTTTTCTGGAGAATTTCGTGTCTCACACTTGAAGTTCAAAGTTAAATGTATCACTGGGTTTAACATGGATTTTAAAAATAACTTAAAAATCTGAAATTGACTAGCCATTTTACTTGCAATAGTCCCAAAACATTAAGACTAATTTTTAATTGTCGCATTCTTAGAACTGATACGGCAAAAGTAATTGAACGAGGGAACGAACTTTAACTGTGCGAAAATTCTGTTGCAGTTACTTTTATTCTGCTTGTATGTGAAGCAATGACTTTGGAAAGCGTAGACTGAGTTTCTTAAAAATTGTCATCTAAACTCATGAGCCCATAATTACAATTCACGTTTGCTGTTCAAATCGCCAGCAAGAAGGAGATAAAGAGGTTTCCCGATATACGTGGTGATTTATATGTCTCTCCGAGATTTCTGACCTTTATCGTGTAGTGGATATAGCAAATGCAGCACAAACGATCATATTAGTAGATACAGAATCGCAATTTATACTTAAAAAAGTAAGATAAGTACGAGTCATGTCTACGATTAGGCAGAGTAAAAATGAAGCTTCAATGTTATCAGTCATATGTTAAATTTTTAATATTGATCCATTGTTAAAAAACTATGACATAATTATGTCAAGCCTGTATTATCCTGGTACTGAATGACCGAGCGTGGTGTGTGAACTGTTAACGTTCTGGCCTCACATTTGGGAGGACGTGGGTTCTAATCCCCGTCCGAGCATCCAGATTTGGATTTCCCATGGTTTCCCCAAATCACTCCAGGCGAATGCCGGAATGCTTCCTTCAAAAAGGCCATGGCTGAATTCCTACCCGTTCCTTGTCCCCAGTCCCATCCCGCCTCTAATGACCTTAGCCGTCGACAAGGCGTAAACCCTTAAAAAGGATACTGAATGAAAAACAAAACCTCGAATAAAAACTTTCCATTCGTTTTCCATCGCATGCAATGACGAGTGATCGCTTCTTTCTCTTTACTTACGTCAATATAATCGTTATGTTAATTATATTTACGAGTACGCTGAACAGTATTATGGTCTCTATCTATGTCAGTTAAATAACGTCTTTTCTTTTCACAAATACGATCAACTTCATTTGCTGAATTTGTAATCGTTAAAATAATGAGTCATGAAATTTTGCTGTAGTAACAAGATGGACTTTCGTGAATAATATTATTTCTTCTGTGTAATTTCATTTGTGCTGAAGTTTAATCCATCTTCAGACAACGAGGAAAGAAGATAGAGTTGTCTACTTTTTTCTGCAGCTCCTTCTCCGCTGTTATCTGGGGTGGCCAGAAGCTGTGTATAGCATATTGTTAACGGCACGGGCGGACAATTCTGCCGTGAGAACTCGCGCAAAATTCTGCGCACGCCGCGTCTCGGAACGCACCAATTCCGGAGCTGTCAGGAGCAGACCATCGCGGGTCATCAAATAGGAGCTACTCTAGCGCGGGGAACGTGAAAAGTAATCTTCGTGTCAGAAAATAGAGGGGAAGAGAGCTTTTCAAAGCACAAGAGCGCTTATATCGACATGAATTTCTAAAGCGGACTCAGCAAAGAACGTAAGCACATTGCCGGCAGATAGTACTTATTTTCCAACTAGCTTCTAAGCCCGTGACAATAGAACGGAGTGTTCAGGCAATTCATTTGTTGGCATTTTATAACAACCCTCAAACCCAGCCCTGTGTATGAAATGTTATTTTAAGATTTATGTGTATCAAGCTGGGAGTTGATTAATTACGGATTTGTATATATTTTGTGTAGTTAATTTTAAATTGTGTACATCTGTCATTTAACTGAACATTGTTTTATGGATAGAAGCTATGTAAATGCTATGTAATGTGTTCAAGGACAGTATTATGCACGAATCATTAAACAAAATTTTGTAATTGTAAATGTTCATGTGACTTACGATGTTTGGAGGACAATTTGCGAAGTTTGGACTGGTTTATGTTATATTTTGTGAGGAAATAGTATTAACTATCCTTTCAAGGTGTTTTCTAATGATTGTAAGTGATATTGTAGAATTTGTAATTATTTTTGTATGTATGTAATTGTTAAAGTATTGTTAGATTTCGAGAAACGTCGGTCGGGATCCTTTGCTTTATTCTGGATCTTTCTGTAGCCGCCAAGAAATGAAAGTTGAAGAAGAAGTGTTACAAGTTCGCATTCTCACGAGAAGTTGGCTTCTTTTCCGAAGACTCGTTTCTGCCGGCTGGAGCCTCTGAACGCGTTGTGGAAAGCGTCAGACCTGAAGAGTGGTCAATGAAGCTATGGAAACGTCGCCTCGACCGAGGAAACCCCAAGAAGTGGAAATTCCTCATCGCAATCCTAGTGGACGACCTGAAATTCAGCTGGCAGGTTCCAACCATTGACGCTGTCACCTTCTAGTTGGTTCTCTCAAGTCGCGAGCATAGTCACCTTGTAGAGAAGATTCTCCTAGCGGGAGTCGCTGAGTGGCTGGAAGCACTTATGTTTCCGACCCCTCTAGCCAGCGACCTCATAAAGGGAAGATACAAAACGTTCTGTTTTGATTCGTTGACCGGCCGTAACTTCCAGATCACTCCCATCAGAGGTCACTGCAGAAATAATCATTCTACGCAGAGGAGGGCCCAGTGCCACTCATCTTTTCTCACTATAGGAGGTAAATTACACCGGCATTCTGGCCTATCTGCAGCACCGCATGAAGCAGCCCCTGTTCTGCTGGCCAGATCCCAAAGGGGTAAAGATACTGTCGGCCTGCCTCAATGACTTCGAAACAGTTATAGAGATTCTACAGTGTCGCTCCACCGCTCACCACATCATTTTTCAAGACGGAGAGGAAGCCAACATCACTGCAGGGAAGGATGAAGCTCCCGAGCAGCAGATCCCAACGGGCCACAACAACATCTTCCCTGATGGAGCGAGTACCAGCGTTACAACGCCGATCATCGCAAAAAAAAAAAAAAAAAAAAAAAAAAAAAAAAAAAAAAAAAAAAAAAAAAAAAAAAAACGTGAAGAGCCAGTCTGCTGCAACTGCGGGTCTAAGTACGCAGCTTCTTTCCGCGGTTGCGAAAAGTGGAAGCAGCAACTACGCAAGATACAGCAGCACCGCACCGGAGTCCTAGCCTTCATACGCAACTCGCACCAAGTCGAGAACAGAGCACGGCACGCCCACAGCAGCGTCGAGAAACAAGAAGAAATGACATCAGGACCACATCAGCCGAAACAACAAGACATAAGAAGACGGAGCCATTGAAATCTGACAGAGCACACTGCTTCCACTCCTGCACCTGCCAACCTTCAGAACAGCGGAAGACCGACTGGATGCCCTCATCGATCTACTCAAGAATCTCGTCAACCACCTGGCTACAAATCCACCTGGCTACAAAGGAAGACACGCGAAATACACTGCTGCAGCACTAAGTGCACCGCAGAAAATTGGGGACCATTTCTGAGATGGAAGATGCGCCGGTAATCCATCCTGTGAAGAATAAATCATCTGAAGATAACATCTATAGAAAATATAAAGACATAACGACTGTGAAGATCTGACTCGTCCAAATGACTTGGAGGCAATGTCCTAGAACAACATATTCCACTGCACACCAGCTCAAAGGAGCTTGTAATAGAACAGGCATAATGCCTTTAGTGTAATTTTATTTAATTTCACAGAACTTACAGATATCGATAAGTCGGTAATATAAGCTCTCTGAAGTAGAGGCATTGTAGGATTATCGCTGACGAGTCATGGCGTGTGAATTGTAGTGAAACGTGATCAGCTTTGGACGTGATTCCTTAAGTGTTATTCTGGATTAAATGTAATGTAATTATTAACAATTTTCCTACCTTTCAAAGTAAATGAACCTGTAATCTTGGGAGACGAAGTGTCTGGCAGTTTGCTTCTGTAGCGAAGAACAACTTTGACGATGAAATAAAAAGAAAGTTGCAAAAGTGCACTCATTTATTGTGTAACTGTAAACTTTGAAAGTTGTTATATTTACTACTGAAGCTAACTAGACTGGCGACTGTGATCTAGGTTAATTTGGTATCTTCATCGCTTTTGAAAGTAACTCTATAAGTAAAAATTTTCTTCAATACTTAACTAGACAGTGATCCAAAGACAAAGAACCATAATTTAAAATAATTACAAGCTGTTACTAGGCTGTGAAGAAGAGTTAGTTGAGCAGAGAGCTGCAAGTTAGATTCGCTGGAATATTTATATGATTCGCCTTAGAATCTTTGGTCGAGTCAATTCCTGTTCTGTGTGCACTGTGTAATATTATTGTAGAGCTCGCAAAGAAAAAAATAAACCTAAGTTAAAAGTGATCCTTCGGAGCAACCATAAGCTTACCGCGGCAGGACTAAATATCAAGATTAAGTAATTAATCAAATATTTATCAAGCTGCTTAACTAAACAGAAGCGTTATTAAATAATGCTCATAACCTTGATTTTGTAATGACGTAATGTACATACATCGGCTCCAGCTGGTTCCATCGCACAATCCTCTTCATAACCGAACTAAACAAAATACATACCTCTCTGTGATGTTGGTTCCATTTTTAATTTAAATGTAAAAATTATTGAACCACTAAAAAAACGTTAACAGGTTACCCAAATTCCTTGCTTGCTATAGTAACCCCTTCTATGGTCGTCTTCACCGAACGAATATAAACAAACAAAAAAGCACTTAATAATTAATGTAAGGACCTAAACGGTATATATACTTTTCTTTGCGGTTTGTTTGTAATTGAAATCACATTTAACCATTACATGTACAAAAAAGGTAATCTCCAGTGACAGGTTGCTGTAATAGCGTTATCTCTGGACAGGGTGCTGGAACATCTCTGGCTGTTGATGGATAGTGTGCGTGACGTTACAGCACTATTGACACTGTGACCTTTCATTAATATTTGTTATTAAGTTCAAGTTTACTCTGTGATGTTGCCAGATGTGTCCCCTCCTATTCGAAAAAAAGAAAGATACAAATAATTGGCATTTAAACATTAAGAAAAAATTGATACACTATTTTTCGTTTCAAGTTTATTTTTCATTATGTTTAAGAGGATAGAGAGCATGGGCACTACGCCCCTTTCTATTTTGTGAAGCCGCTGGTTCAAATCGCCGATTGGCAATCCTGATTCAGGTTTCACTAGAGGCGAAGGCCGGGATGATTTCTTCAAAAAGCCATTCCCTTCCGTTCGTTGCCCCTATTCCTTTCCCGCCTATAATGACCTCGATGTCGACGTGGCGTAGATCCATAAGGGAAAAAAAATGTTGATCTGCTTCTTTTGAAGACAACGCTGTTTTGTTTGTATTACTATAAGATATAATCATGTATACTTGTACACCGTAGACTATATTTCTTGCTGTAAGTGGATGCGTGCATAGTTCTATGCTGAACATAAGTTTTTGGCAAATGTTTATGAAAAATTCTAATTCTATCCTCAGAAATATATGTCATATTTGTATTTCTTAGTACAATTATGATGTAATTTATGTATTTTTGTGAGGTGTTTAATGCCGATTAATCTCCAAATTAGTCCGCCGTTGGTACTCGCATACCAGCAAACTGCAGTAGGTGGCCTTAGCTCCTTATTTTTTTTCCTTCCCTCGGGTTTCCTGTTGCTCTCTGTCGGTTTCCGTCAGGATTCACCGAGGTAGACCTGCACATTGCCACAACAACATTCGACACTAGAAGGGAGGTGGTGGTGTCAGCGCCACGCTCCCGTCGCTGTTTACTCATTGGACAGCAGGCTGAGTGGACCTGGGCAGCCGTTCCGGACGTTCAGTTTGGAGGAAAAATCTTCGGCCACGTCGGAGATCAAACCGCTGTCCTCGGAGCCGCATCAGACACTTTACTGGTTGTGCTAGGTGGCCGCCTTCCTTGAAAATTCACTTCTTCTTTTTTTTTTTTTAAAGAAGCTACAGTTACTCATAATTTGCGATCTTTATGGATCTGTTAGGCGCGATCACCAAATTTACATGTGCGATGTTTATCTAATAAGGCAGCAGCATAGGCATGAGAGACTTTAATAAAACGCTTTAGTGTAAATCTTTCATGTGATCTGTGGAATCCTGCACCTCTAAGTCGATTGAAAGAGGTACACATGTTATATCTAGTCGGGGAGGATACTGAAGTTATTCTGACGCTCGTAAATACATTACTCAGCGACTCCTAGTGAGACTAACAATTTCTTGTTCTTTTTTGTCTTAAATTCTTTGAGTATGCCATTTCAACACTCACCTTCTTTGATCTTTTCGAATTTTAAATTATTTCAGTTTTTTGTTTTTTTGTTTGTTAGTTATTAGTAGTGGTTTCTCCATCGACGACGACATACTGCGACCGCCCAGTTAGACGTAACGAGAGCAGCAGTGAGCGCGCACGGAGCTGTGAGCAGGTGTTTGCAGCGCGGGGTGCACTTTACACCGCGTTACCCCCAGCCCGCGCCACTGCAAACCTGATTTGTCAGAGTGTCGGCAAACACGTCTGCGCGACGGCTCTACGATTATCACAGCTGCACTGCGTGCCGACTAAAACCTACACACAGCGGAACCAACTTTCAAACATTCCCTACTCGAAATGAAGCCCTAGGTTAATTTTAATTCCACGTCATCGGTTGCATCCGGTTCAAATTAGAAACCTTCTCTTTCGAGTTAATAATCAAGAACGTGGGTGAGTGATTAACATTTGAGCCAGGGTGCTGTTCTGATTACCGTTCCGTTCATTCAGATTTCAGCCATCAATGGATTAAAAAAAAAGATTCCAGGCGAATTCCAGAATAGTTTCATCAGCAGCTCATGGCCAGTTTCCTCCCCGTTCTTGGCTCTCTATTGTCTCCCGGCCCAGCTAACATCACAGCAACAGAAACACATAGAGTTACTGCTATTCTAAGAAAGCAAAGAAACCTTCAGTTACGAACCTAAACTACAAACCTCAACCACAAACTAAAATACAAATCTCATCTCTGTATCTCAGCTACAAACCACTACTATAAACATTAACTAACTAACCCTAGCTACAAGCCTCAGCCACAAAATCAGCTACAGAGACATCTACAAACCACAACTACAAACCCCAATTGCAAACTCCAATTACAAACCCCAACTACAAACCTAAACTAAAAATCTCATCTAGAAACCTCAACCACAACCCAAAATTCAAACCTCAACCGCAAATCACAAACACAAAACTAATCTGCAAATCCCAACTACAAACATCAATTAAAACCACGTCTATAAACCTCATATCCAAACACCAAAAACGAACCTCAACTATAAACTCATATTGCAATGAACGGGTTTTTTCGGTACGATAATTGTCTTTAGTTGCGCATGTTGAGTTTATCGATTTACTGCCCTGCACAGTCTTCACTGTTTATGAAATTAATTCATTCGCTAATTTGCATATTTAAATTTATCACAGACAGTAAATATGAAATTATTAATGATTTTGGCAAATAGGCTGAACACCTACAGTTGTTTTTTACTAATGAAACTGTCATAAACAGACATTTATTTGTTACTCGTATGGCTTACAGATTGAGGTCCGTTTACAGCTAATATGAATACAAGAAAATGCTAAAAACTCTATAAAACAGTGCCTCATTAAACGAATATATTTAAGAGAACACGGCATCTAGACCAGAAATAAACATAATGAAAATTATTACAGGATTTTTACAGTTTCTAAAAGTGATCAATCAAATTTAACCTGTTACAAATAGAGAACGATCTTTGCAAAATGGCGTTAACTATAAACAGGTCGTACTAGCATGAATTATAAGGGCTCCAGGATGCTTCAAAGTTTACATTCACAAAATTGAGTGATTGAAAGTCTCATAAAAAATACTTCGTCTTTTCACCTAACTGAAGCTCTAGTATTATAATAAAATAGCTCAGTATATTGTTCGATTTAGAGCCTCTTAATCCCGCAGGTTTCTCTACCAAGGTCGTTAAAGGGCTATTACTCAATGAATCAATGATTCATACACTGTTTGTTCGCAGAAAGAAATTACCAGGTGAGATGATGACTGTGGTAGCGACGGCGGTCATGAAGCAATATGAGCTTACTTCATCTCAACCAACCAGTCACATCTACCAGTACATCTGCAGTGACTTTACATCTCGTTGACGTCTATGTTATTGGAGGCCGCGAAGGACGGGGAAAAGGAATGGAAAGGAATTTGGTCGAGGAGCGATCCCGGTTTACTCCTACTCTGATTTCGGAAAATCGTTGAAAACCGAACCTGTGTTCTGCCGAATACGAGGCCAGATCGTTATCGCTAACCCACCATGCTCGATCGCATATTTCTGAATCAAAAATGGATCAATTTTATCCTTTGTCTGTTCGTCATTTTAATTGTGAACCCCTTAACTTATAAAGTTACAATACGCACTGTAATTCTTTCAAAAATTAATACAAATTGGAGAAATCAAGGGAGTGGTTGTAATTTTCTTCAGATAAAATTCATGGTTATCCAATAAAAGCTGGCAGTGTACCGAATCTCAAAACGTTTGGATTTTATCCACGATTCCTGGAAATTTCTGTCGAAAACTATAAGAAAATTCTACTATCCCAGTTTATTTCTGAAAGATCGTATTTCAAAATTGTATTAAAATTTACAGTGATAAGAAGCCTGATAAAGTTTACAGGAAAACTATAGCGATTTTTCTGGAGTTTATGGTCTAAATGAATCATTTATCAAATAATACTTCAGCAGACACTGTTTTTCAAGAAGTGACTTAGGTACTTTAAAATTACAATAAAAGGACTGAGGCTTTTTCCGGTGTATCAACTGTACAAAACATGTTATAGCTTCCCACCGGGGACGCTATCAATTTGATTGCGAAGTCACTCCCTGACTCCTTCTTCCGGCAAAGTGATTGGAGACGAGGTCGGAGAGCGACTAAAAAATGTTGCACCCTCGGTAGGAGGCCCGGAAACATTTTACACAATTTTAAAATTGTTTCTAAGGTGTATAACAGTTCATTTACTTAATATTTTATTTGTATTTACCATTTGAAAAACAATTTTGCGAAACTTAAAAATGAACTCAACTTAAAAAATAAAACTGTTTTAAATTTTTTATAAAAAAAAGTACGCCAGCCTCAGTGCAAGAGAGTATCTCGCATTATTTCAGACAGTCGACGTAAATTTTGGTTGTGGTCCGCCACTGTGTTGGTGAGTGAGCCTCGACTACTTGTGGCCTGCTCCGCCCTCTGGCAGGAAGCCCTGGAGGGCCCTCCACGTCCGCTGCTCAGCCAGCAGGTTGCTACTCCTGCAGTCCGACTCGAGAACACTCACCAACGATGCTAATGCTCTCCACATTGCTTTGTTATACAAGCTGCGTCTGGAACTGGGTATCAGATAATTAAAACAATTCACTACACGACTGTAAACTGGACATGAGCCTCGCTCCATGAGGGTTCCGCATTATTAGAGCTTAGTAGATATCTTGTACGTGGTAGATGAGAACGCAGTCAGTCCCTTGATACAATAAATCAATATTTATGTTAGTATCGGTATTGATACAATAATAAAAACAGTTCCAATGAAATTTATTTAAAATAATCACAAATGCATTCATAGAATGTTTGAGCACTGAGGATAATCCCGTTTTGATACATCCAATGAAGATTAATTCAGTAAGTTAAACAACATTAGAAAATAGGATACCATTATTTTGTGAATCACGGTATAGATGTAGTTATCCAAATTACTTTTTGAACTTGACTGGTAACTCAGTGATTAAGGTGCTTGATATCAAAATTTCCGGTCCTGGGTACAAAAAGGTGGGTGTGTTTGATCACATGAGCTACGCCATATCGTTCCCTGGTTCGGATTCAACGTTAAAATGTAGGTCCCAGAGGAAAGGAACTAGTCATACTACCTCTGACACAATGGTTTAGTATGCCTCCTTCGATAGGATCCAACAAACCTTCGGGTTGTAGACTAAGTTGGTTTATTTCCGTTTTGATTGAATTCTGCCATGACCTTTGAAAGGTACCATCCCGGAATTCGCCTATAGAGATTACGGAAAACAATGAAAATCCATATTTAGAATGACCGGACGAGATTTGAACCCTAATCCTCCAGAATATCAGGCTAGATAACAATAAAGCTTTCACCCTGACTCGGTGACAATGTATGTGTTTTTTTTTTCCAAATTCCTTCCAGTTGAACCCTCGAAGGTGGGCTGCTGCAGGGTTTCGGGGACTCTTTTAATCCTAGCTAACCTAAGGTCAGGGAATAGGAAGGAAGTCAAAGTCTGCTGTGGCCTTTGAAAGGAACCATCTCTGCATTCGCTTGGAATCACTGCAAAAAACCGCAGTCAGAATGACCGGACGGGATTTGACGCTCCTCCTCCTGAATCGCAGGTAGGACGGCGAATTTGCCCTTCACCAGGCTCCGATTTATTTTAAAGGTTTCATTCCTTCTAGGTGAATCTTTGGAGGCGGGCTGCTGAAGGGTCTCTCGAACCATTTTCAGCCGACTTATCCTAATCGAAGGGACGGGGATGGAAGGCGGCCGTGGCCTTTAAAAGGAACCATCGCGGCATTCGCCTCTATGGATTGCAGGGAGCCACGGAAAATCGAAGTCAGGATTGCCAAACCAAATTTAACACCCATCCTCCCAAATGCTAGGAAGGAGGATGAATTCGCTTTTCTCGTGACTCTACGATTGGGCTCGGATTCTTTTTTTGTGTTCCTGGCACCGACACCTTTGGCGTCCTGGCTAGGATTTTAATAGTTCCCAGTTTTTTTTCTCTATTTTTCACCTTAAGGGAAAAATTTTTGCTGCTTGGGGGGTCTTTCTAAAAACCACTTTGATGTGTTGGTGATTTAAAATTGGTGGGTGAATAATTGATAGTGGCACATTGTACCTGTGCCACCGTTTAGGGACTGTTATTCCAATGTTTTGCAGTGTATCTTCTGTTTTTCGTAGAGTATTGAGTCTTAGATGGAAGGATTCTGTTTGTCTTTTTACGACTCGGTCTATTGTTTCCATTTGTGATACTTCGTGCATTACAGTAATTCCCGTTCTTCTGTCAGCATATTTATCAGCAATAGATTTCCTGATTAAAATGGTTTAGTGAATAAATCGCGTGGCGACAGCAGACTTGATTTTACGTAGTCTTAAAGTGGAGACGGCGAGGAAAACAGTCTTCCCCTCGCTTCACTATCTCAGGCTGTCAGCAGCGCAGTCAGCAGTCAGCCTCTGTGCAACGTTAATCCGTCTTCACAGCGCTGATCCGCCAGAGTCGATCGTGTTTCTCTGACATTCGGTTGTGCCTAATACCTCACAGGGCTAGACAAGACTTAAGTGCAGAATCTCATTACGTAACATCTTAACTCATGCTCGACGTTACGTCCACTTGTTGGCTGAATTGGTCTCGTAAATGTACTGAGTAATTGTTTGTCTGTAATAAGAAGTTTACTTTTGAAGTTCGCGTCCACATTAAACGTTGTTTTTAACGTCTTTTGTTTCTGATTATCTTATTACCGTTAAAACTTAGTGCTTATCTTTAACAATCTGCTTTTCTTGACCATTTATTCTGATTTCCATGAAGAAACTCATAACTGTTTCACTGAAACTTCTCTTGATGGGACTCGAGACATTTTTTTATTTTTATTTTTTACGTATGACCTTACGACTTGTCGACGTCGAGGTCATTAGAGGCAGGATGAGACTGGGAAGAAGCAACGGGAAAGAATTCAGCCATGGCCTTTTTGAAGGAAGCATCCCGGCATTTCCCTGGAGTGATTTTGGGAAGCCATGGAAAACCAGAATTTGGATGCGCGGATGGGGATTCAAACCGGCGTCCTCCCAATGAAACATTACAGACCCTTTTCTTCTTTCAGAGAAACGTCTTCACTCAGTTGAACTCGTAGTCTGCAAATTAATGATTAGCGATCAGGTTTATATGCACGGTTTGACTACAAATCAAAGATATTCTTAATACCTTCCAAGTGACTCAATGCGATGAGGCGC